>PVIR01034368.1:0-17219 GCA_004026965.1 Petromus typicus
TCCTCCTGCCTCTGCCTCCCGAGTGCTGGGATTACAGGCGTGAGCCACCACGCCCGGCACTGTGGTATGTGGTACTGGTTGCTGCTGGGTGTGGGTCTCCACGCCCAGTATTGTTATGTGGTTACCGGGGAATCGAACCCGGGTCCTTGCGCTTGCGAGACAGGCGCCGGAACCACTGAGCTAACTCCCCGGCCCTGTTATTAGAATTTTTGAAGCAAATATGATTTGAGAAAAAAGTAAAAAACATTTAGATCTTTATTGATATATTACAAAAGATAATGGAGAAAGCACTTAGGGGCTCCTCAATTCTAGAAAGAAATGTAGAGAAAAGGTCAGTTTCACATGTATTTAAGCACTTAGTACTTGATGAAGATAAGTAGAATCCAGGAAATAAACTGCTCTAAACAAAGCTTTTGAGCCCGGGATTTAGCTCAGTGGTTCCGGCACCTACCGTGCAAGCACAAGGTCCTGGATTCGATCCCAGGTAACCGCATACAACAATGCCGGGCGTGGTGACTCACGCCCACCAGCAATCAGAACCACATACCACAATGCAGGACGTGGTGTCTCACGCCAGTAAGCGCAGAACTCGAGAGGCAGGGGCAAAGGCAGGAGTACTGCTGAGTTCGAGGCTGAGCTCAGGACCAGCCTAAACTAAAAAGCGAGACCCTGTCTCAAAAATTTAAAAAAAAAAAAAAAAGCTTCCAGTTTTCATTTATTTAAAAAAGATCTGACTAGTGTTTAAGAGTGGGAAGCCAAGGCTAGAAGGAAAATGAAAGAAAAAAAAATATGCCAGACAATGCATTAGGTAGAAAGAAAAGGAATGTTGTCATGGTAACAAAATAATGCCCCCCCCAACAGAAAGATGAAATCTGGTTTTGTACATGAATGTTTTCTAGGTTTAGTCTGAGTTTAGACTGATTAATTTTCATATTAGCATGCACCTGATGTGTATATAGGCACATTTATTTTACTCATTTGTTATTTAGGTAGAAAAGTAAGTTCAACCTGAAACTACAGCTTCCTCTATTAAGGAGATCATATGACTGAGTATTAAGAAAGGACGAGTGGACAGATATAAATATAACTAGAAAGACAGACTCAGTATAAAACTAGAGAAATTTTTAATCTTGTATCACCATCAGCTCAATAGCATCTTGAAACAAGAATTTAATCTGTAAGGAAAGTGGGGTAGTGGACTTTGACTGGGGTACAGTATAGACAGAAAAAAAAGTGTGAGCAATAGTGACACTGAGAATCTTTTAGAAATGTAATACTCAATCAAATGTTATTAATGAGAGTCACTACCCTACAAAAGGGCCCCTAAACTGGGCCAGATCCAAAATGGCCTCCTCTCCTGCTCAGCAAAGGGCAGCCTATCGGTAAAATTCCTAATCTGCTACCCAGGGCAAGCCAGTCCCGCTCTGCCACAGTGCTCTCCCCACCTCTGAGTCCCCATAAACACTCCACTCGCTTCCCAATGTTCTCTTCCCCCTCTAGTATTAGAGGAAGTCTGGCAGCTTTTACGTCCATTAAAGCCTTGTTCCTTTCAGTTTCTCTAGGAAAAGGTCATTTGCAAGTGGTTCATGAGGAGTTATATAGAAATGAAATTTCGTTCTTTCTTTCTTTCTTTTTTTTTTTTTTTGAGACAGGGTCTCGTTTTGTAGTTCAGGCTGGTCCTGAACTCAGCCTCCAACTCACATCACAGCAATCCTCCTGCCTCTGCCTCCCGAGTGCTGGGATTACAAGCATGAGCCACCACGCCCCGCATTGTGTAGTGTTAGTGACGGCTGGTCGCCATGAGTTGCCACGCCCCGCACTGTGGTATATGGTTACAGGAATCTTGCCCTGGAACCACTGAGCTAAATTCTCAGCCCAGGAATTAAATTCCTTGATTAAACTTACTTTCAAAAGTAAACAAAATGTATGGGCCGGGGAGTTAGCTCAGTGGTTCCGGCGCCTGTCTTGCAAGCGCAAGGGCCCGGGTTCGATTCCCCGGTAACCACATAACAATACTGGGTGTAGAGACCCACACCCAGCAGCAACCAGTACCACATACCACAGTGCCGGGCGTGGTGGCTCACGCCTGTAATCCCAGCACTCGGGAGGCAGAGGCAGGATTGTTGAGTTTGAGGCTGAGCTCAGGGCCAGCCTGAACCACAAAGCGAGACCCTGTCTCAAAAAACCTAAAAAAAAAAAAAAAAGTAAACAAAATGTGTGTGTGTGTGTGTGTGAGAGAGAGAGAGAGAGAGAGAAGGGGGGGGATATATAAGACTATGAAAAATATGTGCCAAAATATTAACAGCAAATACTTCTTGGAGACAAATATGACACAAAAACCCTAAAACCGTTTTAAATAAAAAATTTCACTTTTTAGAAATAATCAAGAACCAGAAACAAATGGTAGGTTATAATCAAGTGCTCATTTATATGGTATGGTGATATTGCAGGCAGATAAGTTAGAAATTATAAGACAATTAGAAAAGGCAAGGTGCTTGGTATAAAAAATAATTGAAGGGGCCGGGGATTTAGCTCAGTGGTTCTGGCGCCTGGCTTGCAAATGCAAGGGCCCGGGTTCGATACCTGGTAACCATATACCATACTGGGTGTGGAGACCCACACCCAGCAGCAACCAGTACCACATACCACAGTGCCGGGCGTGGTGGCTCACGCCTGTAATCCCAGCACTCGGGAGGCAGAGGCAGGAGGATTGCTGTGATGTGAGTTGGAGGCTGAGCTCAGGGCCAGCCTGAACTACAAAGTGAGACCCTGTCTCAAAAAAAAAAAAAAATTGAGACACATTCACTGAAGGTTAACATTATTTTTTTTAAAAGAGAGAGAGAGAGAGAGAGAGAGAGAGAGAGAGAAACTACTACACCTACCTTCTCCTGGAAATGAATTACAGAAATTATTATTGTAAATAGACATCACTCACCTTAACTGGGGACCCAACCATTCCTAGCTCCAGCATTCCTTCCAATAAATCCTTGTGTGATTACTAGGTGACTGTTTTCCCCTTTCATTTTCATTTAATCAATATTATCTGGATAAGTATACTTCTTATTGGCTGATCGCGGTTTTGCCCCACCTCGTGCCCGCCCACCTTTTGACTTTCCATTGGGTCTTATTGTTTTGTTCCACTCTGTACCCACCTGTCTCATGGCTTTGACCTATAAAACACCTTTGAAAAGTGGAATGGGAAGGCAACTCATTTTCTGATTCCCCTTCTGTCTCTTTCAGATAGAAGTCATTTTTCAATAAATTTTTCCAATCCTTAACCTCCATTGTTCTTAGAATTCATTCATTGATTTTAGACCACACAAACTCATGTTTCCCATATCTAGCAGGCTAAGAGTTATATTTGGATTACTTGGTGATCTGTAACATTTTGGATGTCTTCCACTGACATCATTGGATGGAGGTAAGTGTTGGCTTTTGTTTCCTAGGTTCTAACTTTCTAGGCATTTTGCTTTATGGTTTCTAACTTTTTGTTTCATAAATTCTGGTTCTTGTTTTATAGATTTTCTTTGTTTAATAGACTAGCTTTTTATTTCATTCTCTCATAAATTCTGGCGTTTGTTCCAAAATTGTCTTAAATGTTAAACTGTATGTTTTAAATTTTTGCAAACTGCTTGTTTCTTTTATGCTAGATCCTGACAGCCTCATGTGGTAGTCAGCAGAAAATCTGTCATCCTAACCTGCACTCCTCAGCTGTCAATAATCACCAGATATTCTTTTTCTCAGAGTGATCTGAAATGATGCTATCAGAGCTCTTTTGTAAGCCTTCATTAAGAATTGAACTTTAGGGGCCGGGGAGTTAGCTCAGTGGTTCCGGCGCCTGTCTTGCAAGCGCAAGGACCCGGGTTCGATTCCCCGGTAACCACGTAACAATACTGGGTGTGGAGACCCACACCCAGCAGCAACTAGTACGACATACCACAGTGCCGAGCGTGGTGCCTCACGCCTGTAATCCCAGCACTCGGGAGGCAGAGGCAGGAGGATAGTGATGTGAGTTTGAGGCTGAGCTCAGGGCCAGCCTAAACCACAAAAAGCGAGACCCTGTCTCAAAAAACCTAAAAAAAAAAAAAAAGAATTGAACTTTAGGGCCGGGGATTTAGCTCAGTGGTTCTAGCGCCTGCCTTGCAAGTGCAAGGGCCTGGGTTCATCCCAGTATCCATATACAACAATGCTGTGCATGGAGACTCACACTCAACAGCAATTAGAACCACATAGCACAGTGCTCATGCCTGTAATCCCAGCACTTGGGAAGTAGAGGCAGGAGGATTGCTGTGATTTCAAGGCTGAGTGCAGGGTCAGCCTGAACTACAAAAGTGATGCCCTGTCTAAAAAAAAAAAAAAAAGAATTGAGCTTTAACACCCACCTTGGAAGCACCAGGGCCCAAGTTATCCCGGATATCACACACATACACACACACACACACACACACACACACACACACACACACACACACACACACATATGCAGAGCTACTTAAGAATTGAGCTTCAAGTTTGGACTGCTTTCTCTGTATTAGTATTGTAGGTAGGTAAGCTAATTAGATATCTTGTAGTCAGGTAGACAGAGCTGGCCCTCAAAAAGCCAACATGGAGTACAGCCATGGAGCCAACATGGAGGATAATCAAGACACATTCACTGAAGGCCAACATTACAAAAGGAGAGAAACTACCACACCCAGGTAGGTTAAATAGCAGTGATTGATATTCTAAGTGGATATCAGTCCCCTGGTGGGGAGTCAAGGTCCTAACACATCCTTTCTGGGAAAGATCCCTGACACACCCTTCCTGGACATCCTTGGCACTTGTTAAGTGATTTCCCCTCTAATCAATAGTAATCTTATGGGTTGATCATAGTTTTGTCCATCTTTTGAATCTTATTGGTTGACTCCACTTTGAACCTGCCTCACCTCGTGTCTTTGTCTCATAAATATCTCCTGGGAAATAGAGGCCTAGGTCACCCACTTTCAGGTCCTCCTTCTGTCCCTCTCAGGCAGAAACTTTCTTTCTCAATAAACTTTTCCTAGTCTTAACTTCAATTATTCCTAGAATTCATTCTTCAATTTTAAAAAACATGTACTTGCGGGGCCGGGGATATAGCTCAGTGGTTCCGGCGCCTGTCTCGCAAGCGCAAGGAGCGGGGTTCTATCCCCGGTAACCACATAATACTGGGCATGGAGACTCACCCCAGCAGCAGCCAGTACCACATACCACAGTGCCGGGCGTGGTGGCTCACGCCTGTAATCCCAGCACTCGGGAGGCAGAGGCAGGAGGATTGTGATGTGAGTTTGAGGCTGAGCTGAGTGCCAGCCTGAACCACAAAGCGAGACCCTGTCTCAAAAAACCTAAAAAATAAATAAATAAATAACTTTTTAAAATAAAGGTTGGGGGCCAGGGATTTAGCTCAGTGGTTCCGACGCCTGTCTTGCAAGCGCAAGGACCGGGGTTCTATCCCCGGTAACCACATAACAATACTGGGCATCGAGACTCACCCCAGCAGCAACCACTACCACATACCACAGTGCCGGGCGTGGTGGCTGACGCCTGTAATCCCAGCACTCGGGAGGCAGAGGCAGGAGGATTGCTGTGATGTGAGTTGGAGGCTGAGCTCAGGGCCAGCCTGAACCACAAAGCAAGACCCTGCCTCAAAAAAGAAAAAAAAAACATGTACTTGCTCTTTGGACATCTAGCAGGTTTGGAAACTGCTTCTGTTCCCCTTTTACCACTAGTAAGATAGAGCCCTAGACACAGAGAAAGCAAATCTTTAATAGTTTACAAACTCTACCAACTTTGCCTCTCCTCTCATAGGTTTGGTCTTCATCATTTATGTACGTAGAGCAGAAAAATACCTTTGCTACTATAGTTTGGACATTGGAACTTCGTGGCCTTGTAGAGCGCTGTGTGGTGATTTTTTGGATGTTTAAATGGCTTAAGCTTTATTTGGACTTTATCTCTCTATTAGTAAGTTAAAAATTCCCCATTGGGAGGTAACTTTAGAATTTACTCCCTTGTAATTAGACCACCTGTTAAGGTAATTTGCAGCAACTATTTTGTCTTTCATGAGGAAAAATAGCAGTTAATGGCTTGCATTTGTGTTTTTACATTCAAACAGACTAAAAAGGAGGTTTTGGTCAGTTTTTCTCTTTACGTGTCTGTAGGAAATAGATAAAAGTGCCTTTACTAACTTGTGAATTGTGGCTGGTAGGTGATGCACATAAGTTTAAACTTAGAGTTTAAAATACTTAGTGAATTCAAAATGGACCATGAAGGAGTAGCCTTGTTTCACTACTAATGAAAGTTGCTAGGTGACTAGATAAAAGGAATGTCTGAAGGATTCTGTGCCCTAGGGCACAGGGCAGATTCTCTCTAAAACATGTACTTGACCCTATCTGTCTAGAGATGATCGCTTCTATAGACAAAAAAAGTACTCTGACTTGACCTTTTCCTCTAGAACTAGAAGGCAGTGGCTACATCTCTTGGTTACTGGATTTACTAGCAGTGCTTCCTTTTTTAAACATGACTGTTACAACTGGAATCAATTATAACTTGTAATTTAGGAGTAGCTATGGGTATAGGAATGGAAAATTATTGGGAAAATAAGATAGTGACTGGTAAAAAGGTGGACCGTCATTCTATTTTATCTTCTGTGTCTCTCCAGGTGGCAGCCACCCACCCTAGAGAATAATCAATTTGGGGTAAGTTTCAAGGGCATAGAAATCAAATAGAAAGTATAAGGATATCATTCTCTCTCTTAGATTTCTTCTAGAAAACTCAATGCCAAAGTCACATAGCTTGTCTACCTTTTAGAGCCAAAATAGATTACAGTGGAAAGTATTGATTAGGATGCTGTTTTCACAACTTAAATCATACTATAATAAAATGGTCAAAATTGTCTTATGTTCAGACTTTCTTTGCGCTGACATGTAATCCTTGCTTGTGTTCAAAATGTAAATATAAACCACAAGAAAATCAGACACTTGTACTTAAGGCATTTAATATCACCAGGCCTGAGGCTTCTCCTCACCCTTTAGAACCTGACAATAAGGTTTCTAAAACAACATTAATCAAATCCTTGACTATTGGATGCTCATGATGGAGTTTCTAGGCCAGTCATAATCAAAACCTCTATGAAGCTATATTCGTCCTTAACTAAGTTGTTCATGCCCCTCAAAAACAATATCCCTTATACGAAGCAAATGGCAAATACAGGACTACTTGAATTTATATGTCCTTTCCTCTCAGTGACCAAAGACAAGTCAAACACAGGAGATGTAGAAAAGTATTTCAGACAAACCTAATAAGAACATTGAAGTCTTAAATTTAGACCTGTTAACTAGGTTAGAAAGATGTAGTATTACTTTTAAGTCAAACATTCACTTCTACTAAGAGATAAGCAGTATTATAAGCTCCTACTACACTGCTAGCTTTGGCAGCATCTATACAAGCTGCTTACTATATTTAAAGACAAGTATTATCATAATTTTAGAAGGTCAGAAGACAGACAGCTTGGTTCCTACTAAAGACCAAGCAAACCCTATACAAGACCCCACTCACTTGCCAACTAGACAGGAAAATAGAACAGAAGATTTGCAGACATATATTCTTAGAGGTCTAAGAAAGATGAGAACTACTCTTCGGTGAGTTTGAATTATCAACTATTAGGAGAAAGATAATCTCCTGATTAGATAAAAGAAAATACTGTATTTTTTCCAAGTCACAGTCCTGCAATATGTCGATGGTATACTGCCATGTGCTCCCTCAAAAGAGCTATCTAGCCAAGACATCCAGGCTCTGCTAAATTTTCTAGCAAGTTATAAGGTTTCTAAGCTTAAAGGAAAAATTTATAGCCTTGAGGTAAAATATTTGGGCTTTATCATACCTAAGGAAACCTGAAGACTGAGGGAAGAAAGAAACCAATTCTTTCCCTTCCACAGCCCAAGATTCTAATACAGCTAAGGGGATTCCCAGGAATTGCAGTCTTTTGTCTCCCTTGGATAGCAGGATATAGTGAGACTGCACAACCATTCTATCAGTTTATAAAGAAACCCTAAAGACAGATACCCATATTTAACCTGGAAAACCGATTACCACTTTAATTTTCTCTCTCACTCCCTTTTAGGAGGCTAAAAATCAGCCTTTCTGGTTCTTTAATTATTTGTTTAATTTTCTGCTTGGCAACACAGTTAGACTCAATCATAGCCCTTGTCTCTGGAGACATGTTTTGCTAAAGATTAGAGATTCTGAAAAGGATCTTGATTTTAATTGTCTTTTTACACTTGAGGTAGTTAAGACTTACTTCTTGTGCCATACTTAGAGCTACTCTACTGTCCTTTCTCCATTGCCCTGGCCCTAAAAATAATGCAGTTTTTTAACAGGATTGATCTCAAGGCAATTCCCTCTTCTGTGGCTACTGGATTTCAGGACCAAGCTTCCAGAATGTTGCTTCCCCTTCAAAGACCCTTTGCAGAGTAAATCTGACCTTCACCTATCTGTGGGCCATATTTAAAAACTAGTCTAGATTTAATTCTGAAACTTTCAAAAATAAATATCAAAGTTTTACTCCAAGTTTATCTACCTTTTAGTCCTTAAACAAAACTAGAGATTAACTGTTCTTCTCTCCCCTCAAGAATGATGCTAACTGGTTTTTATGTTACAGAACAGACTGATTAATTTTTAAAACACAGATAAGTTCATTGATAAAACAAAACATCTTTAGGAAACTTTATGAGTTTAATAACAATTTTAAAGAAAAACAGGTGTTTAAAAATAGACACAGTCCCAGTCTCCAGAGGACTGCCTCTCCTGTCATGATTTCTTTCCAAGACATCTTGCCAGTCTAGCCACTATTGTCAGAGATATGCTAACTGCGACTCTTTAAAAAAACCTATACTTTAGTATGGGCCAAGGTTCACAGGCAAAAAAAATTTTTTAAACTGTCATAGGTGGACATCTGCAACAGGACAGATTAAAATCCTGAAAGGCCTTCTTCTGTCATTTTTAAAATACATACTTGGGCTGGGAAGTTAGCTCAGTGGTTCCGGCGCCTGCTTTGCAAGTGCAAGGGCCCGGGTTCAATCCTCGGTAACCACATACCATACTGGGTGTGGAGACTCACGCCCAGCAGCAACCAGTACCACATACCACAGTGCCGGGCGTGGTGGCTCACGCCTGTCATCCCAGGACTTGGGAGGCAGAGGCAGGAGGATTGCTGTGATGTGATTTGGAGGCTGAGCTCAGGGCCACCCTGAACTACAAAGCAAGACCCTGTCTCAAAAAAACAATTAAATAAAAAAAAAATAAAGTACATACTTATCTCCAACAGGGGCCATAACTTAAAACATGTCACCCAAAAGAAAAAAAACAAAACAAAAACAAAAACATGTCACCCAGGTGGTTAGCTGATCAAAATGATCAAGACTCATTGTACAAATACAACACATATGGTTGTCTATGTACAATAACTCAGGAATCTTTCATTGGTCAAAAATGTTGTGTTAAATGTTGCAATTTGGTTCTTATAGGTCATCTTGGGCTTATGAAATCTACTGGACAGGACTTCCCTTAATGAATAACGGAACAGCTACCTGCAAGTATTTCTCCACTCTTTATTCACAAAGGGAACCACAATAATTTCCATAGCCTTATAGAAAATACACACCCAATCAATAAACACTGCTGAACATATTATTGTGATATGTTTCTTGTGGTCATCACTAAAAGACTGTTTTCTGTGGCAAGACAAGTTTTTATTAAAAGATGCATTTGATACAAAACTACAGGAATAAATAGTTTCATATAACTGTGTTACTCAATATTGCTAATTTCATGGTATATTAAATATATTCATCTTTCCGGGTATATAGGTCTTTTAAGATGGTATTTACGGTAATAACCTTTCTGATGGAGATACCTGCCTTTCTGGTGCACTCCAGCTACTTGTGATAAGAGGTACATGTCAAGCCAGCAGGATATCATAGTTTAAATAGTTTTTATACAATATATGTGTTATATGTGTCACTACACTTACAGATGCTCAGGCATCAAACAATCCAAACAATGTCACATACTAAAATTAGAGGCTAGACATTAAGCTTATAAGGTGCATTTATAGGCCAATACATACATTCTTAGCTCTAGATAGTGTCCAATTAAAATATAACAAATTGAGTCTTTTGTGTCATTTAATGTATTGTGATCAATAGGACGTGTCTGACGAATAGGCTATTCCATACTAAGATGGGCATTGTTTTTTTGTTTGTTTGTTTGTTTTTTAGGATTTTTGAGACAGGGTCTCGCTTTGTAGTTCAGGCTGGCCCTGTGCGCAGCCTCCAACTCACATCACAGCAATCCTCCTGCCTCTGCCTCCCGAGTGCTGGGATTACAGGCGTGAACCACCACGCCCGGCACTGGGGTATGTGGTACTGATTGCTGCTGGGTGTGAGTCTCCACACCCAGTATTGTATGTGGTTAACCGGTTGAACCTGGTTCTTGAGCTTGCAAGACAGGCGCCGGAACCACTGAGCTAATTCCCAGTCCCTATAAATCACTTTTAAGAAGCAAACTAGTCAGACAACCCACTTTCTGGTCCCCCTCTGTCTCTCTTAAACAGAAGTCATTTTTCAATAAATTTTTCCTACTCTTATTTTTCATTCATTGAGTTTATCAGTACATTTTAGGTATACATTATGATCATACTCAACATTGAAAATTGTACCTGTACATGACATATCTTGATTCTCATTTTTTGCTATTCCCCTGCACTCTTAACATGACCTCACGTATTACCATTGATTTGATTACTTGATGCCTTATATCAGTGAGAGCAATTCAGAGAAGGGTAAAGTGTATGTGTGCCCTGAGCAAGACAGCCACCCACCAGTCCTAATTCGTGATATAAACAATCACAAAACAAAACAAAACAGGAATCTTTGCTGCCTTAGGATGATGCTAATGTAGAGTGGTTAAAGCACAAACTTTTTTTTTTTTTTTTTTTTTAGGTTTTTTTTTGAGACAGGGTCTCGCTTTGTAGTTCAGGCTGGCCCTGAGCTCAGGCTCAAACTCATCACAGCAATCCTCCTGCCTCTGCCTCCCGAGTGCTGGGATTACAGGTGTGAGCCATCACGCCCGGCACTGTGGTATGTGGTACTGGTTGCCGCTGGGGTGAGTCTCCATGCCCTGTATTGTATATGGTTATACCGGGAATTGAACCCGGGACCTTGCGCTTGCAAGACAGGCGCTGGAACCACTGAGCTAAACCCCCGGCCCTAAAGCACAAACTTTAACCTGAGCCTGAGCCTAATGCTGAGCCTTAACAAGTGTTCTGTGGCCATCTACTATACCCACCCTAATGGTAGCACATGCAGAAATCCTGGAAATTGTAAGAAACAACAACAACAACAACAACAAAGGCATTTAGATCATCTACTACACAGAATTTTCTACACAGAACCAGTTAGAAATTAACTTTAGCTTCTGGAAACTTGGTGTACTTACATAATACATGGGAAAACATTTCTGGAATTATACCTGTACTTAGGTACTTCGGAGATCACAAAACAAGGTAGGTATGTATGTTTGATAATGTTTCCTCAACCATTTTTACTACATGTACAACAGATTTTTTACCTAACAGTATTTAAACTGAGCTTCCCCTTGGTATGAACTGACTAACTTCTAGCAATCAGTACACCTTTTATAACAGCTAGCAAGTGTTTTGGTTTTTTTTTTTACACAGGGTCTCATTTTTGCAGTTAAGCCTCGAGTTCACAGCAATCCTCCTGCCTCTGCCTCCCAGGTGCTGGGATTACATGTGTGAGCCACCACACCCAGCATTGTAGTGTATGGTTCTGATTGCTGGTGGGTGTGAGTCAACATGCCTGGCATTGTTGTTGTATGTGGTTACCGGTGATCGAATCTGGGCAGGCACTGGAACCACTGAGCTAAAGCCCCATCCCACAACTAGCAAGTTTTAATGTGTGGCAGTTGCACATAAGTTAAAGAAGATATTGAATTGAGTTTAATATTATTAAAACAGAAAAGAGTCTCATTCACTATACACATGTAATTTAAATTTAATTACATATTATATGCCAAATGTTTAGTGCCCCAAAACAATAAAAATACACTATGACTGCTAATTGTAAATACTTTATCTGGAAATATGTAAAAGACCAAGTAAGTGCTATATACACAAGGCTACATACTAAAATTTTTAGGCAATTTAAGTGATCTTCCAGGGAAATTTGGCTATATTTACATTTCACTCAAGACTGAGCAAGATAAGGCTTTAATATCTAGCATGGATTTCTTAGCTCTGTAAGCCAACCAATCTGTTTTAAACGCTTGTTCAGACTGCTCAAATCCAGTTCTTTTCCTATAAAATAGGAAGATGAGAATAGCACTGATTAATTTTATGTGACAATTTAGGAAAGCTACAGTGCCAGATATTTGATTTAAAATTATTCTAGAACTCTCTCTTGCTCACTCTCTTTATCTTTCTCTCTCTCATACTGCTCTCCACCCTCTGGGTCTCTGTCCCCACCCCCAGGTATTTTTGGGGAAGATGAAACTGACATTTAAATCATTGGACTTTAGATAAAGGATGTTATTTCCATAATGTGTATTGTGGTCAGTCAATGGGTTCAAAGTCTTAATAAAGTGAAGCCTGACTTCTATTAATGGGAGAAAGAATTTTACCAGCAGTCTACTTTGGGAGTCAAACTGCTACTACTTCTGAGGGTTTAATCTGCTGTACTGCATCAGATTTTGAACTTGGCATGCTTCTATAATCACATCACCCAATTTGATAGAACTTCTATAATCACATCACCCAATTTGATAGAACTTCTATACATATTCATATTTATTAGATATCTATCTACACATATATCAAATTAGATATAGATATATGTATGTATACATTTCAGCTGTCTCTCTGGAGAACAAAAATAATAAATGCACTCTTTAACATGATTATGCTGGAGATTAAATAGAACAATACATTCAATCTTCATATGAATTGAAGTATGGGATATTGCTAAATAAATAGCTGCTATTGTCTCCCAATGATTTAATATTTTCTGTATACCCTTGATCCTAGAGGCTGTTTCTTTTAGGCCAGATCTACTATAGCTGAATCTGAAAATCTGGCACTCAGCTACTTCCTAGTAATTTAATTTCCTTCATGCATTCTCAATCCCAAAACTTGTTAAAACAAAAAATGAGATTCATCTCTGCAACAATTATCCAGCACAACACTATTGTAGTTCAATATTTGTACCTCATTTTCCCGATAACTGACCTGTTTGAAAGCCTCCATTGAGCAAGCTTCTGCATTAAGTTGGGCCTCTAAGTTGTTTATGAGTTGATCCATATCTGGAGGAATGAAATGGAAAGATAATTTTTAGAACAAGGTCTAACCCACCGTATGCATAAGTCCTCTACCTACGCTGGGTGTGAGTGCTCTACCAACGCAGTTTTGCAGGACTTACTAGATGCTGATAAATCACTGAAACAACCATCAAAATGACCCTGATTTTTCTATGCATTTCCACAAGACTGTAAATCTGTTCTTCCAACCATTCCATCTGTTCCTACATCCATAGGCATTTTAGCTACATAGTTTTCACTATCCTTTTTGCTTTATTTCTTTTTTTTTTTTTTTGAGACAGGGTCTCGCTTTGTGGTTCAGGCTGGCCCTGAGCTCAGCCTCAAACTCACATCACAGCAATCCTCCTGCCTCTGCCTCCCGAGTGCTGGGATGACAGGCGTGAGCCACCACGCCCGCCACTGTGGTCTGTGGTACTGAGTGCTGGTGGTCATGAGTCACCGTGCCTGGGATTGTTCTATGTGTTTACTGGGGATTGAACCCAGGACCTTGCACTTGCAACTACTGAGCTAAATCTCCAGCCTTTCTGGTTGTAGTTTTAAGTGATTCAGTCTATGATCACCCGGATCTAAGACCAAAACATTGTTGCAGAAGGGAATGGTGGAGCAAAGCTGTTTAGCTTATGGCAATCAGGAAGCAGAGCCAGAGAAGAGTGCCACATAGGAAAGAGCAAGAGATCAGGCATGCACCCCAAGGCCCAGCCCCCATAACCCACCAGATGTGTGTTCTGCCAATTTTTCAGACAAATTCCAAAATCAGTTAACACAGTACCCTAACCACCACATCCCAGACCTTGTCACCTTAATGTTCAAACATATTTCAAGTCATACTCAATCTTCAAATGAAGATAATAGCAAGTTTATAGTGCTGCCTAATATGATACAATTATTCCAAGTTCAATTAGTTCATTCCAGCAAAATCTCAAGAGTTCCAGGATTTTTAAATGTTGAAATCCAAGTTTCTTCTGAGACTCTAAGCAAATTATTACCTTTCAGTTTTTATAAAATTCAAAACAAGTCACTTAACCACTAATAGAGTAATTTTTCCAACTAAAACTCCTTAAATCTGGTCTTTATTTTTCTACTCTTATCAGCATTCTGCTCTTCTCATCACCTATAATATTCTATTCATAGAATTCTAGGATTTTTCGAGTCTGCATTTTCATACTTTTCTAAATTCCTCCTGCAAACCACTTCCACATGCTTTAAACCATGTTTTTATTTATAATCCATCAATAACTGCACTTTTTGGTATCAATTTTATGTATTGGCTTTCTCTACTGACACAATACCTGACACCCACAATTTAGGGAAGAGGGGTTTAATTTGGCTCACAGTTTTGGAGGATTCAGTCCATTGTTACGTGGCTCTATGGCAGAAACATCAGGGCAGAAGAGCATGAAGGAACACATTCAGCTCATGGAAACCAGGAAACAGAGCAGGTTAAATAGTGCCAGAGAAGCTTTAAGGGCCCAGAAATACACATCTAGGACAGGTCTCCATGACACATCCAGACACAACTAGAAATTTGCCCACCAGTCTTCCAGAGGAACCCCGAAACAAACAAATTGACACCCAACCCTAACTGCCACAGAGGTACATGACTATGGATCACTTTTTACTTTTTGGCAAGGTCTTGTTATTTGCAAGATTCAAGTTGTCCATGCAGAATTAAATAATTTCAGCTTATCCTCTGCATAATACCCTGCCTCTCAGGGTTGTGGTAATGAAGGAAGAAGTATAGTAATGAAAAAGAAAAGTAAAGGCAGGAACTTATAAAACTATGATTTCCAATAAAATTTAAACTGCCTGTGATAGAGGCTCCTGCTGACAGAAAAAGAGCAAGAAAATATATTTTCTCAAGTACAAGGATTGGTAGAGTGGGAAATAATGAAAGAAAAATAAAGATGCTATGTATGAGAGAGCTCTGAACAATAAATTAACTATGAAGTGAGAGGTTCCAGAGAGTATGATAAGTGCTTTCTGATTCCTAGGATGAGAAAGGAAAGTGAGAGTAGAAAACAATGTTATGTTAGATAACTCTAGTGTAGTCCACAAGGGGGCACCGAAAAGCACAACTGATTGCTGCCAGAAAAACACAGAAGTGTGTGGAGAGAATTATTTTCCTTCTGCATTCAAAGCACCTTCAACTATGTGTTATTTCTAAGCAATACATTTTACAACAGCTGTCTTCTGTCTGTTCTTCATCAGTGCCTATGAATTAAGACAAGGCAAGGCTGAAGAAACAGAATTATGCCGAACAACAATTTAGCCTCCATGAATCTGTTTCTTTAGCTGTCAAAAAAGGGGCGGATTCCAAGTACACACACACACACACACACACACACACACACACACACACACACAGAAATGCAAACAAATTTCCAGCATATGAAGTTAACAACTAAAAGTTATAAACACCATGATTATTGTTATTACAGAGCTGATCATTGAACCCAGGACTGAATGCATCCTATGCAAACACTATTACCACTGCATCCAGTTTTCATGATTTTCTACGGCCAGAATCTTGAGCTCTGATTCAGAAGAGTATTTCTTGAATATCAAACAGGTCCTTTCTACTCAATGAGTTTCTAAATTCTCCTCCATGTCTTGTTTTTCCAATTTTAATTTTTAGCATCACTATCAACTCAGTCTGTCAAGTTTAAAACCTATGGGCCATTCACGTTTGACTCTTCTCTATTTTCAGCCAATTTGTTGTCAACTGTAACACGTTCTGCCCCAGAAATACCTCTTAAACTCAATAACTTGTCATCTCCAAGGCACTCCCTTTTAGTACACTACATATTGCTACTGAAGTGTAGTAAAATGGGTGGGTTCTAGATATGTGCCTGAGATTACATGTTGTCTCTACAACTTCTTTATAGTAAGACATTTACCGAAGATTTTTTAGTTGCCTGTGTCTGTTTTCTCATCTGTGAAATATAATTAACAGTAATGCCAGCTCATAAAGTTACTGTGAGGACGTACTAATGTGTCAAGTGTTATAACAGTGTGTGGCACAAAGAAGCACTGTCCCCCTCACAATCAGGTTCCTTATTATTTGCCTAGTTATGTTCCTTTCTGTATCTTTGTGTTTTAATAGAGTATCTTCTGTATATTGTGTTCTAATTTTTTTTTTTTTTTGAGACAGGGTCTCACTTTGTAGTTCAGGCTGGCCCTGAGTTCAGCCTCCAACTCACATCACAGCAATCCTCCTGCCTCTGCCTCCCCAGTGCTGGGATTACAGGCGTGAGCCACCATGCCCGGCACTGTGGGATGTGGTACTGATTGCTGCTGGGTGTGAGTCTCCACACCCAGTATTGTATGTGGTTAACCGGGGATCGAACCCAGGTCCTTGCGCTTGCAAAACATGTGCCAGAACCACTGAGCTAAATTCCTGGCCCGTGTTCTAATTTTTAATGAATGAATTAATGAACTGTAAGGGGGTTGGGGATGGTTAGAGCCGTATTCAGAACCACAGATGCCCATCTTTAAAACCTTTAGAAGCAATAATGAAGGAGCCTTTAAAATATTCCTTGCTCCATCTATATCACAGATATAGTCTAATGATATAAAGGGATAGCTGAGAACTAAAATTAATAACATTAATACTTGAGGGGGCCGGGGAGTTAGCTCAGTGGTTCCGGCGCCTGTCTTACAAGCGCAAGGACCCGGGTTCGATTCCCTGGTAACCACATAACAATACTGGGTGTGGAGACCCACACCCAGCAGCAACCAGTACCACATACCACAGTGCCGGGCGTGGTGGCTCACGCCTGTAATCCCAGCACTCGGGAGGCAGAGGCAGGAGGATT
>PVIR01034369.1:0-17218 GCA_004026965.1 Petromus typicus
AAATGAACTTTTGGTTTCACCCCCCTAATCTGTTCCCTCCCTCACTAGAGTCTTCTCCATCTCAGTAACTAGTTTGCCCCTCACTCACTAGCTCAAGCCGTAGTTTAACCATAATCTATCTCTTTCCTACACCCTCTCACATTCCTCTGATGAGCCCATCTGTGACTGTCACAAATGACCTCCCTGTTCTAAATGGGAATTGTCCTGTCTGGTGGTACTACACAATGGTTTCCAAGCTGCCTTCCCTCCTTCCACTTTTGCTTTTCTTCAGTCTATTTTCTCTACAACAGTGAAAATGAAGTTCAGAAAACTTAGGTTGTCACTTGCCTATGTAATTTTTTTGTTGTTGTTTATTTGTGGCTCATTTAACTTAGAATAAAATTCAATTTCGACCATAGCCTAAAGGATACACAGGCTGTATACACAAGCTGAAGCCTAACATTTCTCCATCCTCTGTTATTTCCCTTTGTATTCATCATGATCCAGCCACCTTGGTCTCTACTTCTAAAATATCACACACACACTCTTCTCAACCCAGAGCGCATGTGTATACATTGTTTCTTTTACACTGAATACTCTTCCCAGTTCTTGGCAAAGCTGCCTCCTTCTGATCCTTGAGGTCTCACCTAAAATATTACAGAGACCCTTCCATATTATTCTGCTAAAAAGAAAATCGGCTGGGCGTGGTGACTCACGCCTTTAACCCAGCACCGGGAGGCTAAGGCAGGAGGACTGCCAGGAGTTCAAGACCACCCTGAGCTACACAATGATTTCAAGGCCAGCCAAAACTACATAGCAAGACCCTGGCTCAAAAAAAGAAAAGAAAAGGGGTGAGGATTTAGCTCAGTGGTTCCAGCATCTGCCTCTCAAGAGCAAGGTCCCAAGTTCAGTCCCTGGTAACCACATACCACAATGCCAGGCGTGGTGACTCACACCTGTAATCCTAGCATTCAGGAGGCAGAGGCAGGAGGATTGCTGTGAGTTCAAGGCCAGCCTGAGCTATACAGTGAGTTCAGGGCCAGCCTGGACTACAAAATGAGATCCTGTCTCAAAAGAAAAGAGGGCCAGGGATACAGCTTAGTGGTTCTGGCACCTGTCTTGTAAGCGCGAGGGCCCGGGTTCCATCCCGGTAACCACATAACAATACTGGGCGTGCAGACTCACCCCAGCAGCAATCAGTACCACACACCACAGTGCCGGGCGTGGTGGCTCACGCCTGTCATCCCAGCCCTCGGGAGGCAGAGGCAGGAAGATTACTGTGATGTGAGTTGGAGGCTGAGCTCAGGGCCAGCCTGAGCTATAAAGCGAAACCCTGTCTCAAAAAAAAAAAAAAAAAAAAAAAAAAAAAATCAGGCGAGTGAGTTGCTCGCTCTAGAACTCTTGCCTAATGTAGAAGGCCCTGGGTCCAATCTTCAGCACCATAAAAAGAGCAAAAAGTCTTCAAAGTTACGGGAAGTGAGGAAGTGATAGTCCCTGAAAGAGGATTCTTTCCTGGGTAAAATTTTGTTATGTAGGAAGAGCAGCACGGAACGGCAATGACAAGAAGCTCACAATCTAAAGGCACAATAGGAAACCCTCTCTGTTCATCTCGAGTTACCTGGGCCCGCCGGGCACAATGCCAGCCCCCTTGCAGGCCTGTGACTGGACTGTGAGGCGATGTGGGACAGGCGCTGGAGTGTCTGCTTTTACACTAGGCAGAGACAGCAAACGCTCTCCCGACTCAAAGTGCCCGGCGCGCAGGCACTGCGGCGGCAGGAGCCCGGCCCGGGCTGGGTGGGGACGCCGAACTCCGGCCGCCCGCCCGCCCCTCCCTGGGCCGCCAGCTCACTGTCGCCTGGCACCGAGAGGAAGTGACGTCTCGAGCCGCTTTCGATTGGCGGAAGCAGAAATTGCTTTGAGGCCAGCACGGAAATTGCTTTCCTTTTGGCTTCCGCTCTTGACCCATGTGAGTGATGCAGGCTGCCGAGATGAACGCGATCCGGGCTGCGGAGGGGTAAGGAGGGCTACGGGAGGCGGGCTGGGGGCTTCTTTGGGGCCGAGTTCCCCCTCTTTTCGGATGCGGGAGACACCTTTCGACCAACAGTATTCCTCTCACCAGATCCTACTTACTATCTTTGCGATCCAACCTCTAAAGCCCTTTTCATTTCCTCTAATTCATGCCTTCGGCTTCTCAGCTTTCTTACTATATCCCTGTTGGTCCTGATGCAGGCTCTTCCTCGGCAGCTAAGGTAATATATTTCCACTTTCCTCGTCACGTGACCCCTTCTGCTTCTGCCTCTGCCGCAGCCTGCTTTAACCTTCTGCGTTGGTGGTGCCTGAGTTACATGGACTCATCCTCGACATGTTCTCAGCCCTCTGGTGTATCGTGTGCCCCTCCCCCACCGTGAGGAAACTAAATGTAGTACATTTGGTGATGTTTGCGTTGCGAATACCTACATGTCATAGTAGATCTGTTTTTGCGTATATCAGTCACTTAGTCAAGCACCTGCTTTGCCAAGCAGGTCCTTAGAAAACTGGCTTACTCTGTTGCCTTCCAGCGGTCCCCTATTTCCCCACTCCTGGAAACACGTGAAGAATCTGATCATACTTCTAGTGGGCTGCACCTGTTAAGGCGTCCACATGTGGAAGATACCTAGAAATATTAATCATTAACTGTCTTACCTCGGGAGTTAGAAACAGTGTCTTTGGCCATCTTACCTAGGATCCCAGAGGTCACAGAAAATGCAGTGCTCAATCACTAAAGTGTCTATTCTTAAATGTTAATGTTTCTGTTACCTTTTTAAAACAGCCTTCTGGCTTTGAGCCAACAGGAAGAACTGGTGGATTTGCCAAACTGTCCCTTGAGTGCCAGTGAAGATGAGGTGGGTGAGCTTTGCCAAGTCTGAATTTCTGTAGAAATTTATCTGTCTGCAGTGTACATATGTATGTTAAGCTAAATTTCAAACAGATACTATAGGAATTTTAAATTTATTGCCTCAACAAAAGTACTTAAATTTTTTTCGGCGGTGGGTAGTCACACAAATCAGATATTTTTTTTAAGAGAAAAGGAGGAATATTTTGACTTTTAATATAAGACACTAAAAAGTCACAAGTAAAGGTATTGATAAAGCAGGACCAAAGATATGGGAGCATTAATACCATTTACCAGATACTGTTTTGCACATGCTTTAGTTTAAATCTTTTACATCACTTACAACATTCAGTGCCAAGTCTCAGGATTTAGCTCAGTGGTTCCAGTGCCTGCCACACGAGCTCAAGTTCCCAAAATCAATCCCTAACGCAGAAACAACAACAATAATAACAAAACCATTCAATGTTGTCAAGACTGCCACTAATGGACACTCCTGTACACTGTTGCAGATGAAAGTGTAAGTGAATAATAAGCTACAAATCAGATATTTTAATAACAAAAAGTTACGTTTTAGTTCTTGTCCTCCCCGCCTTGGTAGTTGTTTCCGCTCTAGGAAAAGCTACCTCGTATTTGTGGCTATGACTTACTTATACTGAATCAAGTCACAGCTATTTATCCTATACAGAAACAGGACCCTAGCCAGGCATGGTGGGGCACCCCTGTAACCCCAGCCCTCAGGAGGCAAAGGCAGGAGGATCACTGGGAGTTCTGAGGCTATCCTGGCTACATAGTGAGTTTAGGACCGGCCTGAATTACAAGAGAAACTTTGTCTCAAAAAAGAGAAAAGAACTACAGAGAGAAACTTTGTCTCAAAAAAGAGAAAAGAAACGAAAGATGATCCTTGTAAACCCTCCTCTTCTAAAAACCGGGTGGAACAGAGGCATGACATCAGCTCTTGAGTTACTCAGGATTGTTTCTTAAAGTAAGAGGGTTTAGATTTTGAAGTCCTGTGATCTTGGGCTAGAATACTTACACACAAAACTTTATCAGATAGTCAGGCCTCCACCCGCCAGAAGAACCAGACTTGTTTCCCTCTCCTTGTCATTCTAATGATTTTTCCTTTTCTGTATCTAGGGGGAGAGTGATGAAGAGAGAAAGCATCAAAAGCTTCTGGACTCGATTGGTTCTCTTGATGGAAAGAATAGGTAACAGTCCCGTTGGCTCGGGCAAATTATAACTAGCTGGCTCTATGAAGCTTCTCTGCAGTTAACATTTGTCAAGTACCTAATGCAGTGGTCTTAACACCAGCACCTAGTGTATAGGAAGCATTATATAATTGTTATTAGGTATCATTATTCTCATTACTGTTATTATGTTAGGCTTTCCCACATTGGAATCTTTATTTAACCTGCACTTCAAAAATCTTTGAGGGGCCAGTGATTTAGGTCAGGCGGTAACCGCTTACCTTGGAAGCACAAGGGCCAGGGTTACATCCCCAATCCCACCAAAAAAAAATCTTTTGAGCTGGGCATGGTGGCGTATGCCTGTAATCCCAGCACTCTGCATGCTGAGGTAAGAGGATTACTGGGAGTTCAGGGCCAGCCTGGGCTGCAGAGCAAGACCCCTATCTCAAACAAAATTGTTTGAAGCATTGATTATGTGTTACTTATTCCCATTAGGAAAGTTCATTGAATTACTTCCAAAGTCACCCAGCTCATAAGACTCAGATCTAGAATTCAAATCCAAATCCAGTGTGTTTGCCCATTTGCTTTCTTTGTATCGCCTTGTGTTTATGACAGGGTGGTTCTATATAGAGAGGAGATGGGTAGATTACCGAGTCCCTATTAGGAGCAGATTGATTGATTGCTTTGTGACACAAGCTGAGCCTAGGAGAAAAATGCATGAAAGCAAAGCCTTCTTTGAAGAAAGAATTATTGTGTGTTTGTTTTTGTTTTTTGTTTTTTTGAGACAGGGTCTCGCTTTGTAGTTCAGGGTGGCCCTGAGCTCAGCCTCCAACTCACATCACAGCAATCCTCCTGCCTCTGCCTCCCGAGTGCTGGGATGACAGGTGTGAGCTACCATGCCTGGCACTGTGGTATGTGGTACTGGTTGCTGCTGGGCATAAGTCTCCACACCCAGTATTGTATATGGTTACTGGGGAATCAAACCCAGGTCCTTGTGCTTGCAAGACAGGCACCGGAACCACTGAGCTAACTCCCCAGCCCGAAAGAATTATTTGTTTCCCCTCATGTCTATTATGTTGTTTTGTCTAATTTTAGGTGGAAATTGGCTGAGAGATCTGAGGCTAGTTTGAAGGTATCGGAGTTCAATGTCAGTTCTGAAGGTAAGTTGAACAAGGGACGATATCTGCATGGCAGCTTATGGTTCCAAAATTATAGTGGCCACCTCAGCCCCTAGAAACTGCTTGTAATGTGATTATTGTTGTCATTACTATCTAAACATTCACCTGTGAGAGTGAATTCGGAAGGGTAGGCAGATGCCCTTGAATTTCTTCCGTTTTTTAAAAGAAAGCCTAGGAGGTCAAACTCAAAATCTTTTAAGGAGATTGATGACATTATTCTGGAATAAAGGAACATGAGCCCAGGCTGAATAATTTGGAATTCTGTGAGACCTTGTCTCAGAATTAAATTTTGTAAAGGGCTGAGAGTGTAGCTCAGTGTGAAGGCCCTGGGTTTAATCCCAAGGATTGGGGGGAAGACAGCTGTCTCTTTCTTAGTCATACTGTGTATTTGTGTGGCTCACTAGTGATTGGTTTCTTTTCTCTTATGTAGTCTTGGGGACTAAACCCAGGAGGATCACTGACCTGTGTCTTTAGCTTTTTGCTTTTCTTGAAGACAAGGTTTTGCAAGGCTAGAATCAAACCTGTAATCTTGGTGCCTTGGCCTGCAGAGTGGCTGGGATCACAGGGGCACATGCCACTATGCCTAGCACAATTTCATTGTATTTCCGTTTTAATTAGAACGGACATATTGTCATTTGTTGCAGCTCAGAAAAGTCAGATTATACATTGAAGTGGCTTCACCTCGGACAGTGGTGGCGAACCCATAGCGTGTGTGGCGCAATGGGCTGATTAAGTTTGGAAGGGAGTTCTTTGTTTGGTTTGTTTTGTTTAAATCAGGTTCTCAGATCTGTGTAGTTCAGGCTGGCCTCCAGTTTATACCAGTCTTCTTGCCTCAACCTCCAGCGTGCTAGGATTACAGACATGCACCACCACACCTGGTTTAAGGGTTAAGATTTTGTTTGACACAGTGAACTTTGGAATGCACATTAATTTTGTAATGTCTTTTTTTTTTTTTTTCACATACCTTCCCTACCCTGGTTGGGGGAGGAAAGGGGCAAACATTCTTATTGAAATTACATGATCTAGTAAATGGCAAAGTTGAAATTTTGACCTCATGCCAAAACTAGGTATCAGTTTTACTACCATAGACACAATTTCAGGAGCTTGAATGAGGCTTGTGTTTGTAGTAAACCACTGTAACCTCCCAGAGCAGGTCACCGGGTATTGAAGCTGACTCATTCAGCAGATACTGTGCTTCTCTGGTGTCTGAGAAGCCAGGGCTACATTGAAGAGTAGGACATGCTCACATGGGGCTCGCATAGGGGTGAGGATTGAAACAGGATGTGTGATCGGAGGACTGTGTGGCTACTTTAGACCAGTTAGTCATGAAAGATCCCTGAAGAGGCAGAATTAAAGCAGAGATCTGAGGACTTTTTTTTTTTTCTGGTATTTAAGGTTCAAATTCGGCACCTTGCACTTCCAGGGCAGGCGCCAGTGCCTCTGAACTAAATCCCAGCCCTGAAGCAAGGATGCTTGCCATCTGAATGGCAAGAAATGATACAAAGTTGGGAGAAAACAGTGCAGGCAAGGGAACAGCTATGTACAGCTTTCTGGAAGAAGTACACAGCATGTTGGAACACTAGGAAGAAGGCTGGTGTGACCAGAACGTAGCAGTGACAGGAGGCTGCAGAGGAGACAGGGACCGCATTCCATATCCTGTGTCAGTTTGGTTGATGAGATTCCACGTTTCCTGGGGAGCCATTTTTCAGCAGGACCATGGCATGCTGTGATACACATTTTTTAAAAGATTTTGGTTACTATGCAGAGAATGAATTGTAATAGGGCAAGTGTAGAAGCAGAAAGGCCAGGGGAAAAGTAAGGGACTGTGGTTAGGATAAATGTTTTCCTCCCTTCTTTCACCCCAGCACATTTAGGGATGTAGGAGAGTGTGACGGTGTCAGGATTGTTAGGAGTAAGAAGTTGAAGTTAGAGAGTTACGCCTGCTTCCCTGTACATTTGCCAGTCAACAGCATTTTTACATGAGGCCACTTGCTACATTATACTGAGATTTTTGCCTGCCTTCTCAGTCTGACCACAAGTTTGATCTTCCTTAGGATCAGGAGAAAAGCTGCTCCTTTCAGATCTTCTTGATCCTGTTAAAACTTCGTCTTCATTGACTGCTGTGAAAAAGCAACTGAGCCGAGTTAAATCCAAGAAGGCTGTGGAATTGCCCCTTAACAAAGAGGAGATTGAAAGGGTAAGTGACTGAGAAGGGAGTTGTTAAGGAGAAGGAAGGGAATAGACTAGAGAAAATAGGGTAATACAGGAAGAGAGGAAAGCCCCGGAAAAGAGGAGGGAGACTTAGGATTTTCTTCCCAAGGACAAGATTAAAAATAAGCAAGGGGGGCCGGAGATATAGCTCAGTGGCTCCATGTCTGCCTTCCAAGTGCAAGGTCCTGAGTTCGATCCCCAGTACCATAAAAAAAGAAAAAGAAAAAGCTAGAAACAGCCAGGCATGGTGGCACGTGCCTATAATCCCAGCAACCTGGCAGACAAAGGCAGGAGGATCATAAATTCAAGTACAGCCTGGGCGATATAGCAACTAAGCAAGAGCCTGTCTCCAAATAAATATAAATTTAAAGGGGCTGGGAATGTAGTTCAGTGTGAAGATCCCCTGGGTTCAATCCTAGTACCACAGAAAATAATAATGATAATAAAATTAAAATAGAGGTAGTTGCAGTCCTGAGAAGTAAACAAGAATTAACCTGCAGCATCCTGATGCTCTTACACTGAGAAACATTGCCTCTTGATCTCGTGTTAGTCTTTTGAGTTTCATGCATAATCTCAGGAGTTTCTTTTATGTGCTGTATTTTTGCCTGCTTCAGATTCACAGAGAAGTAGCTTTCAATAAAACATCACAGACCCTCTCCAAATGGGATCCTGTTGTTCTGAAAAACCGGCAAGCAGAGCAGCTAGTGTTTCCCCTGGAGAAGGAGCAGTCAGACTTTGCTCCCGTTGAACACGTGTTCAGTAGCTGGAAAGTGAGTATGGCAAAATGAAACTGAACCGTGAAAGGTGAGATTATACAACTTGGAGATTTCAGACTCTAAAACTGATCTGAATGAACATGTTAAGCCTAAGTAACAGGTTTAAAACATTTTACCTTAGTGATCAGAAAGGGAGAGAGGTACTGGGTGTGATGACACTCACCTATAATCCCAGCTAATCGGGAGATAGAGACAGGAGTATTGCAAGTTCAAGCCAAGCCTGGGCAGTTTATTGAGACCTTGTCTCAGATGGAAGGGGTGGGTGTTGGGCAAGGATATAGCTCAGCACTAGAGCCTTTACCAAATAGCATGCACAAGGTCCTGGTTTCAGTCCTCGGTACCATAAAAAACAAAGTGAAAGATAGCATATCTTCATTGTCTGCCGTGCAGTAGTCAATCTGGTAACTCTATAGTCACTTTTTGTTCAGTTACAGTATACAGTACTTGGCTATTTCTGAGTTTTTGTGTTAGCATCTGACTGTCAAGGTAGAGGGAGCACACTGTGTTTTCTTATCTCCTTGTTTTGCTGTGCTGGGTGGTAGAACCAGGGACCTCATGCATGCTAGGTAAGCACTCTACCTTCGGGCTACATCCCCACCCCTCTTATTCATTGCTTTTTTAAAAACCACTTAAAACCACATTCTGATCCTAGGAAAATCAGGAGCTTAGCATCATTAGCAATGTCTTGGTAAAGATACAGACTGTAAGCAAGTGCTTAAAAGTTGTCAGTGCTATGTAGTCCATAATGGATGATCTGTCTTAAATAGTCAAAAACAGCAGCACCCAAACCACATATAAGCTTCTCTTTGTGCTTCTCTGTGATTTCTAAAAACCCAGGAATGTCTCAACTGTTGGGAAGTCGAGCTAATTAAAATTAATCAAAATAAAATTACTTCCCACAATAGATAGAAATTGAGTAGTCTCTAATTATGAGGATAAGCTGTATTTTCTGATGTTGTTTTTGAAGTCACTACCATTTTCTTTCTAGGATGCATCCTTTTCTACATGAAAAAGAGGTCAGGTATAAAGTGTGGCTGCAGAATGAAGGGAGTCTGTAGGAAGAGGTAATACAATTTGCAGATTCAAAAGTGAAAAGATTAGAAGATATAATAGTAACAAATTTGGCCCCACCCATCCCTATATGCTCATTTTTACCCCCATACCCACCCAGAAGTGACTACTTTAATAAGTTTTTTTATTGTTATTATTTATTGTTTTTTATTGACTTGAGTTTTATTTTTTGTTGTTGTTTTTTAAGGGTTTTATTTATATATGCATGTTTACCGCCTGTGTTCAATTGGAAAAGTCATAGTATACTAATATGCAATGTTTGGCACCTTGCTTTTCCAAATAACTATAATCTTGGAGACAGCAGAAAAATGCTGAGTTGGTTGTTAAAGTCAAAATACTAGTAAAGATGTTTGCACAGCCTCTCCAAGGGGGAATGGGGCCAGACACCGGGCTTAGGGTATATCATGCCACTCATTCACTCTGAGACTTATTTTTGAGAAATTTTCTCCAGTGTGGCACAGAAGTATGGAATAGACTAGTTCCGGGGGTGCATATTGGCTAGTGATGCTCTATTCTCCTTACAACTCTGAGCACAAAGTGGCAAGGACTAGTACACACTCAGATTTCTGGAGATTGCAAATCTGAAGAGAAAATCCGCACTAGAATTTTGACCTGTCTTCTAAAATGTCATTTAAGGGCTCGGGATTTAGCTCAGTGGTTCCGGCGCCTGCCTTGCAAGTGCATGGGCCTGGGTTCGATCCCCCGTAGCCACATACAACAATGCTGGGCGTGGAGACTCGTGCAGCAGCAATCAGTACCACATACCACAGTGCCAGGCGTGGTAGCTCGCATTTATAATCCCAGGACTCTGGCAGCAGAGGCAAGCGGATTGCTGAGTTCAGGACCAGCCTGAAGTACAAAGTGAGACCCTGTCTCCATAAAACTTAAAAAAGTAAATAAATATAAAAAATAAAATGTCATTTAACTAGCTGAAAGGCATTGAATGGGATAATGTGGGAGAAAGCATTTGTAAACTGCGAAGTGCAGGAAATGATATAAGGTAACCTCTTCCACCCTCCCCTTCCCTCTGTTATGAGTCAACATTGGCACTTCCTGAAGTGTTCTGTAATCTTGGCCTCTCGATATGCCCTCAAGGTAGGTGGGGTGTCCATTGCTTAGACAGTGCTGGTATGCACCCCTGGAACTAGTCTGTTCCATACTTCTGTACCACACTGGAGAAAATTTCTCAAAAATAAGTCTCAGAGTGAATGAGTGGCATGTACCTGGAGATTGGAGAGTGTCATGGTACACTAGCATTCTAAAGGCTGCACCTGTTGGACCTAATCTGACCCAGAGTTTACAAACTGATTTTATCAAGTTGAATTTTAAGCTTTTCAGAAACAAGGTATGTCTTATATTGAGCTGTCTTTGCCACTCCTGTCTCTACCTTCTCCTTTTCTTTCCCTGGAGATTGCAAATCTGAAAAGAAAATCGCTAAAGGAATTAGTGACAGGCCGCCAATCTGGCATATGCAAGCCCTCTGAATCTTCAACCTGCATGAGAACACTTTGCCACAACACATTCTTAAAGACTTTTCTGCTGGGCATGGTGACACCTGCCTGTGATCCCACAATGTCGAGGCCAGGCTGGGCAAGAACTTTAACAAGACTTTGACTCAAAATAAAAGAAAAATGTAAAGGGGTAGGGATGTACCTCAGTGGTTCGGTGCCTTATGTTCTATGACATATTTCTTGCTCTTTATTTTTTTTTATGAGTTTTGTTGAAGCTTTTTATTTTTGCTCTGTAAACTCCTTGGCTTATTTGTTTGGTTGGGTTTTGTTTGTTTTGTTTTGTTTCTCTGCAAGCTGGTTATTTTCATTTACATTATAAAATAACATAACAGGGCCAGGGATTTATTTAACTCAGTGGTTCCTGCGCCTGCCTTGCAAGCAAAAGGTCTGGAGTTCGATCCCTGGCACCACATACAGCAGTGTCAGGTGTGGTGAGTCATGCCCACCAGCAATCAGCACCACTCCTACCATGCAGGGTGTGGAAGCTCAAGCCTGTAATCGCTGTAATTCCTGTAATCCCAGCACTTGGGAGGCAGAGGCAGGGGGATTGCTGTGATGTGAGTTCAAGGCTGAGCTCAGAACCAGCCTGAACTACAAAGCGAGACCCTGTCTCAAAAAAAAAGAGATAACCCTCCTCCTTGCTTGATTTCACATGCATAAGGATAGTTGCACGTGTGAAAGAATCATGCCAGGTGGCATTTCAACAGCTCTGTTCAATTGTTTATAATCAGAAACCTGTGTTTTATATGCCCAGGACAGCAATTCATTGAACAAGTGCATATATTGTGGGGTTGTTTTGGCTGGTTTTGTTTCTTGAGACAGGGTTTCGCTTTTGTAATTTACACTGATCCTGAGCTCACTAGACCAAGTTAGCCTCAAACTTATAGCAATCCTCCTTCCTCTGCCTCCCAAGTGCTGGGATTACAGGCGTGAATCACCAGGCCCAGCATTGTGGTCTGTGGTTACTGGAGATCGAACTCGAGACCTTGAGCTTGCCAGGTAGACACTAGAACCACTGAGCTAAGTCCCCAGCCCCTGTTTTTATTTATTTATTTTTTTTTGAGACAGGGTCTCACTTTGTAGTTCAGCCTGGCCCTGAGCTCACTATGTAGCCCAGGCAAGCCTAGAACTCACAGCAATCCTCCTGCCTCTCCCCAGTGCTGGGATTACAGGCGTGAGCCACCACACCCGGCAACAAGTGCAAATATTAAGTCTCAACGTCATTCCTGTCTGAGATAAAGTTTAATATAAATGCTTGTCACTCAGTCTGTCTCTGCTTAGCGTGCTCCATTTTGTACTGTGTCACCGGCACACAGCTGTTATGTGTTGACTTTTCTGTGGCTATGACAGATCCTCACAACCCTGGTCCTATGATTCTGGAAGAATCAGTCTCACTGACTTGGCTAAAGTCACAAAGCTGACGACTTCTTTCATCTCGTGGTTATCAGCGGAACGTAGTTCCTTGTAGCACGAGGACAGGGATTTCTGTTTCCTGCCATTTGAGAGCACTGCCTCCCTAGACCCGAGTCTTTCCCCCCAAGGCCAACAATGCAAGCAGGTCCCTCTTTGGACCTGCAGTCCCTCCCTACTCTGTCTCCCAGGACAGCTGCCAGGACAAAGCCGGGTGGCCTTCCACGGGAGGCCACTGCCCTGCTTACCTCACTGTTCCCCTAGCATTTGACTTTTCCTAATAAAAAGTTCAAACTGGTGGTGAGAAAGTATAGTGATCCAGACGATGGCATTGCCCAGTTTCTGTCACCTGCCAGCTCACAGCCAGCCTGACATCACTTACACCTGCTCACTTCCCACTATTTTTTTTTTTTTTAGCAAATATCAGATATCATGTAAAGTTATTCAGGAGAGTTTGCTAGAAGTAAGGAAAACAAACCATAATGCCATTACCTCCCCTAAACACAAGGATAATTCGTCATCAGATATGTGATCGGTGACAGGCTTTCCCGGCTGTCTCAGAAATGTTTTGATCCCCTGTTCCTGCCATGCTGTCAGGTCCTGGCACCTCTCAAACATGGCCAGGTAGGGCTGCCGTTTAGGGATGCCCCACATGGCCAGACATGGTCCGTGATCCTCCCTACCATGCACAGGGTGCTAGGTCTGTGATTAGGGCCTCTCGAAGGCTCTCTGATTATGATGTGAGACTGGTCACCCTGGCGTCTCACTCCTCAGTAGGACAGGGTGGTAGGAGGCAGACTCTCACACCTGGAGGCAACCCTTTTGCCAAGAGGCTGAGCTCCTGGGCTGGTCACACAGCTGGTCTCGATCCTTTTGTTCTGTGCACCGGTCATACTTCTCAATATTGTATCTTTCCGGGTCAGAGAGTACCACAGACACAGGGATAGGAACAGGAACCCAGCATCAATGCGTGCTATCCTTCCTTGTGAATACACTCATTCACCTGCCAAGTTCAACTGGACCCATGTGGCCGAGGAGAGACCTGGGATGTGTCTAGGTGGCGTTGTCCTTAGGCCTATGGAGGATGTGCAGGTGCTGGCCAGAGCAAAGAAGCAAGGGGCACAGAGGGATGACAGAGCCTTAAAGGTAGGGGCAACAAAAACTTACCTCTCAGTACCCAGAAATCACGAAGGCCAGCTAGGGCAGGAGCACAAGACTGCAGGCTCACCCAGAAGTTTGAGGGCAGAGCAGTCACGGGAGGGCTTTCTAGGGACATAACCAACCTTGTAGTAGCTAGCTGCTGGTGGCATCGGTCAAATGCATTTGGTCGTCTAGACCCAGCATTCCCTCTGCACCTGTGGCCAGCAGCTGCTTGGTGACACTATAGTAGCCGCAGCTGAATACCACATGCGGCATTGTCCGAGCTGCAGAGTCCTTGATGCTGATGTCCATGTCCTGAAAGATGGGTGCCCGGGCACGGTCCACCATGGTGACATGGTGCGAGTGGGTCTCTGCTCACTCCGTTTTCTTCGCTTGTGTTGACTAGAGGGAGAGGTGCTGGGCTGCATGAGCAGAGCCCCTGCGGGCCCTTGGAGGGGCTGGTGGGCTTGGGCGCCAACAGCCCCACTGCTTCTAGAAATCTGCTTCATGGCTGCGCTCGGGAGCAGCGCAGCAGCCTGTGGCTCACAGCACGGGCTGGGCTTGTGCATCTGCTTTCCGTTGGCCCCTGCAGCAAAAGGCAGCTCTGTGTGTTAGCTCACTCTCTCACTTCTTTCCCTCCGTCCATGTGGTCCAGCTTTGGGATCTCGCTTAAAGAAACTTAACCCTTTTTCCCAGTTTCTCCACAGTGTTGTTGCTGAAACAACATCCACCCTTGAGCATCGTTCTGCTCCTCTCACTTGGCCTTCATTTATATTGCCATCGCTTCCTTGTCAGCTGTCAGCTCCACAGCAGGAAGAAGGCATTTCTGAGCCCTGTGTGCCAACTGCAGCAGGGTCATGCGTTTGTGTCCAAACTGAGCTTCATATGTCCTTTCCCCAGACTCCCTAACCCTTTATATCACCTTCACTTTATGACCCAGTCACCTGTTTAACTCCTAGTCTGGTCACTTAGTTTGGAAACCTCAGCCATCTGATTGCTACTCACCCCCTTTACTGTTCCTCTCCCGAGCCCATACAGTGGGCTGGCTCTGTAAATTTTGTCTCTGCCATGTTCTCATTTTCACTGCCCTGGTTAAGACTCTTATCACTTTTCCTTCGGAACTTTATCCATATTCTCCACAGTCAGCAGGATTTCCTTCCTAGAACACAGAACTGATTATCATTCTGCTTAAACTCCATCAAAGGCTCCCCAGTTGGAGGCCACACTGGACAAATACATTTTCCTCTTACATACTACTTGTTTTCTGATATCTGTTTTGCTTGTGCTCGTTTCTGGTTGGGTTTTCTTTTTCCCCCTTCCTGAATTATACTTCAGCCTCAAAGCCTAATTCAAAAAGTCACTTCCTATCCCAACTCCTAATCAGAATTAATAGTGCCTTCCTCCATGTTTACCCCTGTAAAATAACATTTAACGTATTACCTTATTAGTAGCATATGTGCCTCTGTGCTCTCAAAGCTTGTGAGCGCTATGAGGACAGAAACTGTTTTAATCAGTTATGTATATTCCTAGCACCCCACACAAGTGCCTGGAATGTAGCTGCAATCAATAAATGTTGGTAAATTGAACTGAATTGAAGAGAGATTACAACAGTGTAATATAAATCACCTTGCAGCGTGTGATTGATCACTACTACAAATACTAAAAATGGAAGAACATGCACCTTTCCTATTCAGTAGAATCGGTTTATGGCTAAATCAATGGCATCGTGTAACGTGATGATGTGTGTTTATATGTTTGTCTAGATATTTGTAAGGTTAATACTGACCATGATATATGTGGCTGTTGAAGAAAAACACACAATATATGTGTGAGGATTGAAATTGGCTGTTGCCTCAGGCTGAGGGAACCATGGCACGACCGGCCTTATTTTAGCCATCTTTACAATGTTAGTTAAGCAGCAAATGGAGTCTTTTGCTGACATGTGGAAGAATTAGTTCACAGTTCATTCATTTCATACAGATAGACACTACCTGCCATGGAAAATTCATGGAACCTGAGGAGGTGGAGCCAACGTTAGAAAATAGTACTTAAATTTGTGTCTTTTTTTGCGTATCTAATTATTATTAGTATATGTTTACGATGCATGATAATTTCAGTCACCTTGGGAAGGAGCAGTTAAATTTGAACTGTCAGGAAGCAGGCTAATTACACAATAGTCATATTTCTTAAGGCAGTGTCCTTATTCTGTTTCTGAAATAAAAACACACCCTGCTATAAACTAGATTTGTAGAATGTGCCTAACAATGCCATGTTTTCCTTTCATCGATAGCTAATACCAAAAACACACACATAACTTAATTTGCAACAGTTGGCTATGGTTTTCAAACTTGGGGTTCCCCTCTGAGTCACTATACAGATCTATTTCCTTTTTATACCACCAGTAGTAAATAATGCTTGAGATCTGACCTCTTCTTCCTTCTCGAAGTATGCCTCATGTGAATCTCAGATTCCTAACTATAAAGTAATAGTTGTATGCTTCAAATACATGTGCCATTACAAAGACTGCTTTGGTCTTCACTGTCAGAACTGGAACAGTGTGGTACATCTGTTTCTCTGTCCTGCCAGGATTTACCTTAATGGCATCCTGCTTAGATTCTTAAGAGAGTAGAATTCTGTGTGACATATTATGTTGGTAACCCGAACATGGGGTGATACCCTTCGGCAATATTAGAGTAGCCTCAGCATCCTCTTGCTGAAGTTGTCTTCCATCAGAGTTTTTAAAAATTAAGACAGTCAGAGAAATGTATAGAGAAAACCATAAGGGAATGACATTAAGACTTAAAATGTTTTGTTGCCTCCTTAAGCCAAGAACCCCTCTGGAGCAAGAAGTTTTCAACCTCCTCCATAAAAACAAGCAGCCAGTGACAGACCCTTTATTGACTCCCATGGAAAAAGCCTCTCTCAAGGCCATGAGTCTGGAAGAGGTGAGTGTCACCTGCCCTTGCACACCCGAGGGCAGGCTGTGCTTCTCCCAGCATCTGCCCTCAAGTCCAGGAGAGCACCGTAATCACTATAAATGCCATTGGTTGCAGGCTAAGATGCGCCGAGCAGAGCTCCAGAGGGCCCGGGTGCTGCAGTCCTACTATGAAGCCAGGGCTCGGAGAGAGAAGAAAATCAAAAGTAAAAAGTAAGGAGCCCCATGGATGAAAATGATATGGCTAACGATGAGTTCTTTACCATGGCAATTAGGGTCATGTGCAAGAGGTTCCGAACAGTGCTATGGCACATGTCTAATTTAACCACAGCTACTGGGGAGGCTAAGGTAGGATTACATGTTTGAGGCTACACAGCAAGACTGCATCTCGAAAATAAAATGTTTAAAAATAGAGGTTCCAAATAGAGATGACTAGCCTTTTTTTCTCCAAGCCAACCTGATACTTTTGCCTGCTTGGATAATACCCACTCCTCTGGCTTTGACCTTTATGCTTGACTTTGCCAGAAAGAATACTATTGCTGGGCTGAGGATTTAGCTCAGTGGTTCCAGCATCTGCCTGGCAAGCATAAGGTCCCTAGTTCAACCACATATTACAGTGCCAGCACTTGAGAGGCAGAGGCAGGAGTATTGGTAAGTTCAAGGCTAGCCTGCGCTAATAGTGAGTTTAGGGCCAGCCTGAACTACAAAGCCAGACCCTGTCTCAAAATACTAAAACAAAAAAACAGTACTATGGGGGCCGGGGAGTTAGCTCAGTGGTTCCGGCGCCTGTCTTGCAAGCGCAAGGGCCCGGGTTCGATTCCCCGGTAACCACATACCATACTGGGTGTGGAGACTCACGCCCAGCAGCAACCAGTACCACATACCACAGTGCCGGGCGTGGTGGCTCACGCCTGTCATCCCAGCACTCGGGAGGCAGAGGCAGGAGGATTG
>PVIR01034370.1:0-17210 GCA_004026965.1 Petromus typicus
AAATTAAGATGTATTATGTATATGTACTAACCCCCCAAAATGAATCTAATCATTATGTACTGCAAACATATACTAATAAAAAAATTAAAAATACTTTACTATTTAGGTCCCATGTGTAAAGTGAAATTACTTATATTAAGGTTCTCAAACTTATGAACCTACTTCTAGATTGTTTCAGTAAATAACTCAGCAAAAATTAATCAATGTGCCATCATGACTAAGCATTCTCAATTTAAATACTGATTACAATTGTCATCTAGTAATGTGCAGAACTCTATGACTAGCATCAGCCATGTCCCAGTTTTTCTGAGACAGTCAGTTTAAACTTTCTTTTCAGGGAGGATCATGAATGGCATCATCTTAATGTGGGTATGGTAATTACATAGGCCCATATAAATGAAGTCAAGGACAAAGGAAACTTTCATGACTATTCTTCCCATTTTCACTTCAAGTTGACATATAAACTACAAAAGTACCTGTTCATATTCCATGCACATTCAGTCTAGTAGCTAACAATTCATAGGGCTGGGCATGATGGCACACACCTGGAATCCCAGCTCTAGGGAAGCTGAGGCAGGTTGATCACCGGGAGTTTGAGGCCAGCCTGAGCTACACAGTGAGTTCAAGTATCTAGTGTGAACTACACAGCAGAAGTCTGTCTATAAATAAATAAATAAACAAACAAACTGGCAGAATCCTGCTCACACTGTCAAGTTTCTCCATGAGACAGCAAGGGACTGCCTCCTAGTGGTAGTGATTCTAGGCTGACCGTGATGCCACTTCTGTTTCAATATTAAGCTTGGTAATATTCTTCCATACTTACATATTGTTAGTATCCCTCTTTCCATCATACCTGATTCCCTCTTATGCTTAATAAGCTTCTTTGTTTCCACAATCAAATTAAGCTAATAGTAAGTGTATCCCATGAATGACTACACTCCATATGCAGAGGATTTTAACTTTACAATTAAAAAAAAAAGGGCTTGACTTCCCCAAAGATCAGGAAAAAAACTGCTGGCTCTTGCTACTTCTCTTCAACACTGTACTAGAACCTCTAGCCAGGGCAATTAGGAAAGGCATATAAATAAAAGGAATTCAAATTGCTATTCACAGATGACAGTATTTTTATATGGAAAACACTAAGCACATAAAATCTTTTAGAATGAATAAACAAATTTAGCAACACTGTGGGCTACAAAATCCACTTGCAAAAAAATCAGGTGTAGTTCTACACACTGCCAATGAACAATCAAAAAAATTTAAAAAGTAAATTCACAATAGTATAAAAAATACATCTATTAGTATGACTATTATTTAAGAAAAACAAAATAACAAGTGTTGGTGAGGATGTGAATAAATTGAAACTCTTGCACCCTGCTGGGAATATAAAATAATATAGCTATTATGGTATATTAAAGTATGCAGTAATTCCTCAAAAAATCACCATATGATCCAGTAATTCCTTTTTTGGATATAAAAGAAAAGATCTAAAATCAATGTGAAACAGACATTTGCTATTATAGACTGAACTATATAAACCTTCCCCACATATCCTCATACAGAAGACATAACTCACAACATACCTTACAATGTTATTTTTAATGGGGAATATTTAAAAAAGTAGTTAAAGTTAAACAAGGCAATATGGGTAGCACTGAATCCAGTATGTGTGAAGTCCTTATAAGAGAAGACCTTAAGTATAGCACACAAAGAAAAGATCACAACATGCAAGCAAGGGAAGAAGAGAGCTGTTAGAGCCCCTTAAAATTTAAAGACCCAATTTAAAAATGGGCATCTGAAATGCATAGACATCTTTCAGATGAAGTAAAGGAACTGAAGAAACATACAAAAAAATGTTCCACATCACTGGTCATTCAGGAGATGTAGACAAAAAATACTAAGATTTCATCGCACTCCACAAAGAATGGCTGTTATGAAGAAATCAACCAACAACAAACATTGATGGGGCTGTGGGGAGAAAAGAACCCTTCTCCACTGTTGGCTGGAACACAGACTGGTGAAGCCACTGTATGTGGAGATTCCTCAAAAAGATGGGATTCAGGCCAGAGATTTAGCTCAGTGGTTCTGGCGCCTGGCTAGCAAGTTTGATCCCTGGTAACCACATACCATAATGTTGGGCATGGTGACCCACACCCATCAGCAATCAGTACCACACATCACAATGCAGAGCATGGTAGCTCATGCCTGTCATCCCCGCATTCCAGAGGCAGGGACAGGAGGACTGCCTTGAGTTCAAGGCTAGCCCAGGATACAAAGCGAGTCCAGGGCCACCCTGAACTACAAAGTGAGACTCTGTCTCAAAAAAAAAACAAAAACAAAGACAAAAAAAACCCCACATAGGATTAGAGGTCCCATTTGACCCAGCTATTGCTCTGCTAGAATTAAAAAAGAATTAAAAGAATCATACCATAGCAACATATGTGCATCCATGTTTATAGTATCCCAGTTTGTAATAGCTAAATCTTGGAAACAACCCAAATGTCCAACAGCTGGAGGCTGGACAAAGATGTGTTTTTTTCTTACTCAGCCATAAAAAATTATCAATTTGAGTCATTTATACCCAAATGGATGTACCTTGAGGTCATACTCATAAGTGAAACAAATAGGACACAGATGTGTTAAAATCATATTATTTCTCTAGTATGAAAAAGTAAAGATGAAGGTCCAGAATGTATGATAGATATTATGAAATAAGAAAAGTTTGAAAGGGAAAAGATGAAAGGGATAGGGGAAAATAAAGAAGGGAAAGAAAAATCTGATAGTAAAAACAACAAAAAAATGCAAACAAAACTTTTGAATGCAAGGGGTTGGGGGTGGCAGGGTAGGTAGAGAAAGGAAAAAAATAAGAATCAAGATATGTTATGCAGAGGTACAAATCTTTAATGTCAAATGTGATTATAATATATATTTTAAATGTACCAATAAACTCAACTAATATAAAGATGAAAACCATCAACAGAAATTGGCCCCACTAACACTTTGATCATGAACATCTAGCTTCGAGAACTGTGAAAAAATAAATTACCTCTGTGTGAGCCACCCAAGGTAGTTACTGTTATTTAATACCACCCCATTTGGGGTATTTTGTTATAACAGTCCTTACCTTGAAAACTAACACTTTCACAAACTCATATTCACAGGAGGATTAATCACAACAGCAAGAAGGTGAAAGAAACCTAAATTTCCATTGATAAATGAAAAGAAAAAATGTAGTGCATACACAATAGAATACTATACAATTTTTAAAAGGAAGAAAATTCTAACACATGCTACAATACACATAGACCTTAAGAACATAACACTAAGTGAAATAAACTAGTTACAAAATGTCAAATATTATATAATTCCTCTTATATGAGGTACCTAGAGGTATCCTACATAATAAAGACAGTTCAAGAGTAGTTTCTATGGGCTCTGGAGAAGGTGTTTTGGAGAGTTGCATTGTAATGAGTATACAGTTTCCATTTTGCCAGATGAAAAATGTGCCAGTGACTGCTACTTTGTGACTATACTTAAAAATACTGAACTGCACATTTAAAATATGTAAGATGGTAAATATTATTTGCACTTTATATAATTTTTAGAAAATTAAAATACTTGGGAATAAATATTGCCAAGATTAAGGCTTATACTGAAAATTATAAAACATAGCTGAAAAAATTAAAGAAATAAATTTTAAAAATCATGCCCTATGTTCATGGATTACAAGACTTTATAATGTGAAGATGGTAATACTACCCAAAGCAATATAAATTCAAGCCAATATTTCAATAACAATTTTGCAAAAATACAATGATTCATCCTAAAATTCATATTCATTCCAAGGAGCCCAGAAGAGCAAAATCAATGTTGAATATGAATAATAACTAGTCAAGTCATGGTACATACTGGTACAAATTGTCAGTGTTGAGTATGATTATGATATGTACATAAAATGCACCTATTTCACAATAAAATTAACTTTAAAAAAAAGAAAATGAAGATGTAAATGAGTCCTAGCATTGTATGTTATATATTGTCAAATAGAAAATGCTCAATGTAAAATAAGGTGAAAGGGGACAATATTGAGATTGTAACAAAAAAGTAAGGAAACAAATTTTATATATATGGGGGGGTGGTGGGGTGGGTGGGGCTATGGGAAAAAATGAGAATTAAGTTGTGTCTTATACTGGTACAAATCCCCATTATGGAGTGAAATCATGATGTGTATATTTAATGTACCAATAAAGATAATTAAAAAAAATAAAAAAGAATAATAGCCAAGTGTGGTGCTGCATGCCTGTAACCCCAGCTGCTGTGAAGATTCAATCAGGAAGATCACAAGTTCAAAGTCAGCCTGGGCAACTTAGCAAGATGCTATTTGAAATTTCTAAAAAGTAAAGACCTGGGAATGTATCTCAGTGGCAGACCATTTGCTTAGCAGGAGTTCAAGCCTCAGTACTGAACAACAAAGTTAAAGGACTCACAATTCCAATTCCAAACTGTACTACAAAGCTACAAGTATGATTTTAAAAAAATCAAATAATCTTTCACAAAACCTTCTAATCAGGAAATGACAATCTTTTTAACAAGCAGTAGGAAAGATGAATATCTACATGCAAATTTTAAATATCAGCCTTAACAAAAGCTACAAAAAATAGAAGAGAGGAATATGAAGCCTCCTAACACAAAGAAATGTTAAATACTTAAGGGGCCAGAAGTCCTAATTCTGACTTGATTATCACACTGTACTTATATTGTCAGTTATTACATAGTACTCTTATAAATATATAAAATCAGGTACAACTTAAAATTTTAAAGAAATAGAAATATTTAAAAAGCTAAAAGAAGGCCGTGGATTTAGCTCAGTGGTCCCAGTGTGTGCCTTGCAAGGACAAGATCCCCAGTTTGATCCTTGGTAGCCATGTACCACAGTGCCAGGCATGGTGGCTCACGCCTGTAATCCCAGCACTTGGGAGGCAAAGGCAGGAGGACTGCTGTGAGTTCTAGGATCACCTAGGCTACATAGTGAGCTCAGGGCCAGCCTGAACTAGAAAATAAAGTGAGAACGTATCTTAAAAAAAAAAAAAAAAAGCTAAAAGAATGTTAATATAGGAATCAATTAGAAATTTAAAAAAAGAAAATCAATTAGAACATAACAGGACACATATACTTATAATCCCAGCACTGAGAAGGCTGAGTCAGGAGGATCAGAGAGCAGCCTGGGCTAGTGAGTTCAAGACCAGCCTAGACCACAAAATGAGACCTAGTCTCCGAAAAACAAAAAACAAAAACTACAAGCAAACAAAAAAAAGAATAATCACACTGCATACTTATTCTGGCTATCAATTTTCAGAAATAACAGACAAATAACAATTTTTCTATTTAAGAAAATAAAGAATCTCCTAAGTCCTGAAACCGACACAAAATAATAGGCTTTCTAAAGAAACTAGTATACAAAACACTGTGCAATGAATATCATCCTATAGTCCATACACACATCAAATCATGTTGAATACCATACATATATATAAATATTCACCAAGCAATGCAAATAATATTTAAATATTCACTAGTCAATTACAGAATATTTTAAGAAAAACTACATGTAATTAAAACAATGGTGGTACTGGCATAGAGACAGACATATAAACCAATGCATTGGGTAGCCAAAAATAAACCTTCAGGCATGGATCTAATGATTTTTCACAAAACTTTCTAATCAGAAAGAAATCTTTTTAACAAGCAGTAGGAAGGATTGATATCTACATGCAAAACAATAAACTGAGCCTTTACTTTATACCATATACAAACCTTAATATGAAGGGCCAGAGATTAAGCTCAGCGGTTCCAGTGCCTACATAGCAAGCAGAGTCCTGAATTCAATCCAGTAACCACATACCACAATGCTGGGCATGGTGACTCATACCCATCAGCAATCAGTACTACACACCACAATGCAGGGCTGGTGGCCCACACCTGTAATGCTAGTACTCAAGAGGCAGAAGCAGGAGGATTGCTTTGAGTTCAAGGCTCTCCTGGGCTACAAAATGAGTCCAGGGCCAGCCTGAACTAAAGCTCCACCTGTCTCAAAACACTAAAAAAAGTAATATGAAATGAATCAAAAACATAAACACAAAAACTTCAGTTCTCTTAGGAGGAGACATTGAATTTGGCAATGATTTATTGGATGTAAGATCAAACCACAAAAGAAGAATAGATATAAAATAAAAATATGTTAAACAAAGAATATGATCAGAAGAATGTAAAGCAATCCTTGGAATGGAAAAAAATATTTACAAATCATGTAGCTGATAAGGGCTTAATATCCAGAATATATAAAGAATTTCTGCAATTCAAAACAAAAGGAATAACCTGATTAAAAACTGGGCATAAGATTTAAAGAGACATTTCTTCAAAAAAAAGATATACAAAAGGCCAAGGCCAACAGGAACATGAAAAGATGCTCAGCTTCACTAATCATTAGGGAAATGCAAATCAGAATCATGAGACACCTCTTCCCAATCATTAAAATGACTTACAAAACAAATATAAGATCACAAGTTTCAGCAGGGATATAGAGAGGCTTTAATACTTCTACATTGGTGGTAGAAATGTAAAATCAGGACCAACGCATTTAACTCAGTGGTTCCAGCCCCTGCCTTGCAAGCACAAAGGCCAGGGTTCAATCCCAGGTAACCACATACAACAAAGCCAGGCATGGAGACTCACATCCACCAGCAATCAATACCACATACCACAGGGCCGGTCATGGTGGCTCACACCTGTAATTCCAACACTTGGGTGGCAGAGGCAGGAGGATTGCTGTGAGTTCAAGGTGGAGCTTAGGGCCAGCCTGAACTACGAAAAGTGAGACCATGTCACAAACAAACAAAAAACAAACAAAAAGCTCTGCTCAGCTTTCCTTAACCATTATTTTGCCAGCAGGAGTATTTGCTACTATCAGTGTATATAAGCAGTGCAGTTGTATTTAATGAAAATTTTTAGTTATCTGAGGTTTTAGCAGTGTCTAAGCAAAGACCTAAAAGTTGAGTAAAAATTTGGTAGGAGGGAGTTGATATTTTTTAAAAAAATATTTCCAATAGCAAAAGTTAAAAGCCTAGGGGGGAAAAAAAAACCCACAATGTCTTCAGGGAACCTCAAGCAGCTTAGTAAATGTGGAATTTAAATTATTATTAATGGGGGTATTTTGCCAGAAATGAGACTGTAGTAGTGAGGAAAGAAAAGAGGATTTGTTTTAGTTTTGTTATTATAAAACAAATATTATAAAGTTTAGTAGTTTAAGCATTATTTTGCTATCTCTCATTGGTATGTGGACTGACTGGGCTGTTTCATGATTCTATAACTGTATATAATGCGGCCTACAGCTGAAACCATGGAGTACTGGGGAATGTCTGGGTATGGAATGTCTAAACTGGCTCTCTGAAGAGACTGGCAGCTTGTCAGGAATATCTAGAAGGCTGGATTCACTTCAGATGCTGGAGTGCCTGGGCCTTTCTCTCTCTTACCATTTAGAGTCAGGCACTTTTTTCCAAGTGTTCCTCTACCAGAGTGGCTGTATTTATGAGGTATATGAGGTGCAAAGCTGATGCTATCAAGCACTTCTAACAAGCAAATAGCCTGGAGCTAAAACAGCAACACTTTGCCACATTTCAATTCTTAAAGTGAATGACAGGGTCAGCTCATATCCAGTATCGAAGGAGACTGCACAAGGATATGAATACTGAGACGTGGTTTATTGGAGACCACTTTGGATACTTGCTATTAAAGGATTTCTAGAAGTAAAACTAAGGAAGAGGCAATGACTAAAGAATTAATGGACTAGATTAATAAAGAAGTGATCATAGTGACATTTTCTATTTGTACTTGAAATATGGAAAGATAAACAAAATTAAAAGCTTTTAGTGATAAATAATGGCAACTGTCAATGAGAAGTGAGGAAGGACCAAAGTGGAAGGACTGTGAATAACTGGTTTCCTTCTTAGATTTAGTGCTGATGAATTTGCTATTCATTTATACAAGTGGGGTATCTGGATTTAGCAAAAATAAAATGGATATAAAGATCCAGGTCTGAAGATAGAGCAACTGGAAATATGACAGTGAATGAACTTACTCATGGAGAGTATATAAAACATGAAGACAACCCTTGGCAGGAGTTTTGAGGAATATTAATATTTAACGGGTAAGCAGAAAGGAAGTGGTAAAAAAGAGACTAAGAAGAAATAACAGAAAAGTAAAATATCTTTTTTCAATAAAAAGGTTAAATTCTTTCAGAGAAAACAAAATTACTACGGAGAGGGTATATATGGTTGAGACTAAGAATTGTACCCTTGGAAAATAAATGTGTAAGTTATTAGTGACTTGACAAAAGCAATGTGAAGGATGGAAGCATTATTGCAGTGAATTAAGTAAATAAAGGTGATGACATGGAAGCATTGAGTAGATAATAATTTCTTCAAGAGGCTCAAATATTGGACTAGGCATATAGCTCAACAGTAGAGTGTTTCCTAGAATGCTTGAAGCCGTGAGTTTAATCCCCAGCACTGCAAATGAATGAATGATTGAATGAATGAAAGAATGTTTAAAGAAGCTCAACTATTGAGCCATTAACAGTAGCAAACATCTGTAGTCCAGCTACTCAAAAGACTAAGGCAGAAAGATCATTAAGTTTGAAATCAGTTTTATTCATTATAATTTTAAAATGTTTAAATGGACTGAATATGTAGTTGACTAGTAGAGAGATCCTGGGTCTAATCCTCAATACTAACATGTGGAAAAGAATTATTAAGAGCCAGGGATTTCACTCAGTGGTTCCAGTGCCTGCCTTGCAAGTGCATGATCCCAGATTTTATCCCCAATTATCACGTATAACAATGTCAGGAGTGGTGACACGCCTGCAATCCCAGGACTCAGGAGGTAGAAGCAAGAGGATTACTAAGTTTAGGACCAGCCTGAACTACAAAATGAGACCCTGTCTCAAAAAAAGAAAAGAAAGAGCTATTAAAAGATCAAGGGACCAAAAATTGATTTTTTAAAGATAACAAAGGTAAGTGCATATTTCATTATTGTCAGGTAAAGTCAATATAGAAGAAAAAAAAAAACCTGAAGAAGGCCCCCCCCAAAAAAAGGGAAAAAAAGGTCTGTGAGGAAGCAGGAGTTAAGATTCAGAACACAGACACAGAAAAACATCAGCTGAAGACATTAGAAGATAATCACCATGTGAAGCATTGGACAGAAATAAAGGAATGCCAATGGATAGTGCTAACATTTCAGGTACGGTAGTTGAGTCAAGGCCTTCCTCTCTGATGCCTTTTACAGTATTTTATCATTGAAAGAGAAAGTTAAGTCATCTGCTGAGAATGAAAATAGAAGGTTTGAGAAGAGTAAAAGAGACTATCATCATTTTGTCAAAAAAGTGATTAGCAAAATGTAGAAGGATTATAGAAAGCTTAGGAACTCAAGACCAGGTTGAAAACTGTAACTCTATGATATTCTCAATGCACTCAGTTTTCTTTTTTATATTCAGTAATCAGGTGCCAGAAGAAAGTTATGTGGATTCAGGCATGAGTTATGTTGATAATAATATGGGCTGGGTAAAACTAGAAAATTACAAATTTTAGCAAGAGATCTACTGACAACTTCAGGCAATTCCCTTCTATTCCATTAACAGATGTGAAGTGACAACACTATCAGTTTTGTAGCTCACCAAAGGAAGGTATTGCACTACTTTAGCTTCTACTGAAGATACCATAGGCAATGGACTAGGTCTTCATTTAAAATTCATTCTTTCTGAACAGCTCCTATAAGATACAGACCTAGAGATCAGACAATCTAGGATCAGTGGCTTTATTCAGAACTGAAGCAGAGAAATTATAGGAGCTATATAAGTAATTTTTTAAAAATTCTGAAATCTATAGTAGACAAGTAAACTGATTAAAAATTATTTTAAAAATATATTTGCTTCAATCTAATATATCTATATTATTTCAACAAGCAATTAACATAAATATGTTATGATAAATATGATATAATCATAGGGCCAGGCATTTAGCTCAGTGGTTCTGGCGCCTGCCTTGCAAGAGCAAGGGCCTGGGTTCAATCCCTAGTAACCACATACAACAATGTTGGGTGTGGAGACTCACACCCACCAGCAACCAGAACCACATACCACGGTGCTGGGCATGGTGGCTCATGCCTGTAATCCCAGCACTCAGGAGGCAGAGGCACGAGGATTGCTGGGAGTTCAAGGCTAGCCTGAGCTACAAAATGAGTTCAGAACCGGCCTGAACCACAAAGTGAGACCCTGTCTCAAAAAACTCAAATAATAATAATAATAAAGATATAATCATATTTTTCAAAATCCACATTTATTATACTAAGTTTCTGACATCCAGGATAGTTTTATACTACCATTTTATGACAATAATTAGTTAATTGCAGCCAGGGATTTAGTTCAAGTGGTACTGCACATACCTTGCAAGCACAAGGGCCCAATTTCAATCCTTAGTACCAGAACAATAATAACAATAGTGAATTGTCTTTCAGTTTAGATTAACCACATTTCAAATATTCAAAAGCCATATAGTGGGGTGGGGTGCAGTTTAGTGGTAGAATATATGTTTAGCATGCATGAAGACTTGGGTTCTGTACCCAGCACCAAAAAAAAAAAATTCTTAAAAAAGAAAAAGAAAGGAAAACAATATAAAGTTAGTAATTAGCATACTAGATGGGGTAACTCCAGTCTGAAGAAATAACTCAGTGGTACAGTACTTTCCTAGCACGCACACAGCTCTGAGTTTGATCCTCAAGTCCTACAAAAACAATAAAACAACAGTTTCAAATTTAAAATATCCATAGTTTCTCTTGCTAAGAGCCACTGAGGTTCTTCCTCAAATATGATTAGCCTACTCTTGTAATTAAACACAATTTATAATACATGCTCACTCCTCAATGTTATTCAGATAGCCCCAGACTCAAAAGCCAAAAATCTAGACACATCTACTGCAGTAAGTCTATCCTAAGACAGAACTCTAGCTCCCTAATGAATTCATGCTGACCACCTTTCTAGGAAACACCCATATCTGCATTCCCCGACCTGGATAATCTGCTGTGGTGTATCAAACAGAGGGCAGCTGCTAAACTAGTATTTAGCTTTCTTTACTAAGTTATCCTCCATTAATCAATAAATATTCCACTTTCCAAAATTCTGTTGCTCTCTCCTCTCATTTTCTCTTTGTCTTTATAGTTTGTCTTTTTCCATTTTTAAATTTTCATTTTAGAGTATTTTCAAAGAGTAGAAAAAATAAATACATGCATTTATGGTAGGGGCTTTTATGATTAGGGGCTGATTTATTTCAAAATCTATAAATATATAATCAGAGACAAGTTATCTAGAAAAATAAGTGAAAAAGACTTTTAAGCTTCTTTAAAGATTCACTTCTATCAGAATTCAGTATGAATTGTATTTTAATTAAAAAAATCAAGCAGAGTATGGTGGTATCTTCCTGTAATCCCAGCAGTCAGGAGGCTGAGGCAAGAGTATGCCCACAAGTTTAGGGGCAGCCTGAGCAACATAATGACTTCAAGATCAGCCTGAACTACATAGAAAGACCCTTTCTCAAAAAACAAAACAAAACAAAAAATCCCAAATTGTTCTACTAATCTTTTAGAGTACATTTATGCACATAATGCATCAGTTATGTTAAAAGAATAAAACTATATTAATGTTATTGAACACCAACCCTCTTTCCTCCTACTATAAATTGCCTAGTTATAATGCAAATTGTTCCATGTGTGTTAGGTGAGCTTTAAATAATATTTGGACTCCTATCATTGAGATTTATTTCATTTTATTTTTTTAGGTTTTTTTGAGACAGGGTCTCGCTTTGTGGTTCAGGCTGGTCCTGAGCTCAGCTTCAAACTCACATCACAGCAATCCTCCTGCCTCTGCCTCCTGAGTGCTGGGATTACAGGTGTGAGCCACCACGCCCAGCACTGTAGTATGAGGTACTGATTGCTGCAGGGCTTGAGTCTCCACGCCCAGTATGGTATGTGGTTACCAGAGATCGAACCCAGGTCCTTGGGCTTGCAAGACAGGCGCCAGAACCACTGAGCTAAATCCCTGGCCCCGCTGAGGTTTTATTTTCTATGAAACTGTAAAATCAGGACATGTACAAACTTAATTTATCACTGTTCTGATTAAATCTTAGAGGTTTCTAATTCACAATCACTTTCCAGACTATAAGTGAGCAAGCTCCATCAAAACAAATATTTTCATCAACATAACACTTTTAACAGGTTAGTATGCTCATTAATGTGTTCTCTGAGGATACAAACTTCTCCAAACTTTATCTAGTATTATCTAGTATTATTCTAAGCCTGTTTGAAATAATAAGCCTTCTAAAAATGAGAGACTTCAACTTTATTTGTTCCTTTAAGATTAGTTTTGCCCTTTCAGTTAGCATTAAGCCAGAGGAGTAATGTGCTAATCTTCTCAACTAGAACCTGCCCACATAAAACAGCCCAGATAACCAATTAAGCTGTGACTATCATACAGCAAAATTCAAGTTTTAATAGATGTTAGAATGCATAATGGATACAAGTGTTTTCTAAAATAGTTTAGTACATATAGTGTATTTTCCAGCACATTTTCCCCTATTAACATTTTAATGTATACATTTCCATTTTATTCTTCAAAAGTTAACACAGTTCTTACAATGAACTCAAGTGTTTTTAAAGTACTGCTATGTATCAGTTCCTCCTAGATGCTAATAAAAAGATTAACAAAGCATACCATTTGTCTTCAAATACCTCTTGATCTAGCACAAGAGATAAATAAACTAGTAACTAAAGCAATACTTTAAGTACTACAATAAAGGTATGAACAAAGTGCTCTAGGAAGCCCAGAGGCGGGAAGGATTAATTTTGTCTGGGAATGGTGGTGGAAGGAATAGGATTTTCCCTGTGGGAAGAGGTAGAAGGAAGACTATTTCAAGAAGAGGAACCACAGGACAAAAAGGCATAATGAATGTACATAGCTTCATTGGGAAACAATAAGTAGCCTGGTGTGGCTAAAACATGTGATTCTTTCAGGGTAACAGAAAAAGTCATGTGAAAGATCTAAACTTTTGTTATAATGAAAGCAATGAAAAGCTATTTCATTGCTTTCAATTCATTGAAAAGCAGGAAAGAGATGTTAACTGGTATCTTAGAAAATTTTGCAGCAGTGTGAAAGACTGACCAGAGAAAAAAGAATAGAAGGAAGGCAGGAAAATAGAAAACTATTATAACAAAGAGGGTGGAATTCTGTGAAGTGATTGTGGAAGTAGAGAGAAAGGAATGAATGGAATTGAAATGCATTTCAGGAGTGGAATCACCTGGATATGTCTATTTGGATGGAGAAGGAAAGGGGAAAAGAATCAAAGATTCCACTGTGTAGTTTGGCTTACATGATGTAATCTAAATTGAAAATAGTAAGGATAAAAAATGAGTTCAAGAACGTAAATATTTTCAAGAAGTGGAGAGATTCAGAGGACAGCTAGATAAGTCTCAGCTAAGAAGTGTAGGCAATACCAAAAATACAGACTTTTTGATTTAGTAACAAAGATGATATTTGCAAGTTACATGAGCAGATGAAGTGTCAAGAAAGAAGAGCCATTGCTACATATTACACATAGCAGAAAAGGGTTTAAATACTTAAGGCAAACTTTAAAGGAACATTTTATAAGAAAATATGGGAAAATAATCGAGCTTTAATGATATTCTAACAAAACATGTAAGAAACACCAAGTAGAAAGGAAAGTTTAGCAAATTCAACTATAAAAATTCTATATAGGGGCTGGGGATTTGGCTCAGTGGTTCCGGCGCCTGTCTTGCAAACCCAAGGACCCAGGTTTGATCTCCGGTTAACCATATATGATACTGAGTGTGGAGACTCACACCCAGCAGCAATCAGTACCTCCTACCACAGTGCTGGGTGTGGTGGCTCACACCTATAATCCCAGCACTCAGGAGGCAGAGGCAGGATTGCTGTGATGTGAGTTTGAGGCTGAGCTCAGGGCCAGCCTGAAGCATAAAAGAGAGACCCTGTCTCAAAAAAAAAAAAAAATCCTATAGAAAGGAATTAGAGCTGCTGGGTGTGGTGACACACACCTGTAATCCCAACACCTGGGAGGCTGAGACAGGGAGATTGCAAGTTTGAGCCCAGCCTGAACTACACAACAAGAAGCAATTTCAGAAGAAAAGAAAAAAGTTCAACCCATAAAGTGGAAAAAGTATGTACAACACACATAATTAACAAATGATTAATATACAAAATATATAAGCAGCTATTATAAATCTGAGAAAAAATAGACAATCTAATAGAAAAAAAACAAATAAATGAATAGGCAATTCACAAAAGAGAAAATTCAAATAAACAACAAACATAATGGTATCAATCTAGGTAGTAAACAAGAAAATACAAAATAAGCCAAATGCAGTGGCACATGCCTACAATCCCAGCACTCGAGAGGCTGAGGCAGAAGTATTACCAGAATGCTGAAGACAGCCTGAACTACATGGCAAGAACTTGTCTCAACTGTGTAGTTTGGCTTACATGATGTAATCTAAATTGAAAATAGTAAGGATAAAAAATAAGTTCAACAAACAACAACAAGGGAAAGATGAGATAAAACTATAATAAGACACAACTGCAGCCCAACAAACTGGCAAAGGTTTTCTGGTTTTAGCTTTTTGCAAAAGCGGGAAGTGCATTTGTTAGACAAGTTCTCTACTACTGAGCTACATCCCCAGTCGTGGCAAGGCTTTAAAAGGCATGACAATACTAAGCTTTGGCAAAAAAAAAAAAAAAAAAGCAACCATAATTCTCATTTATTATCTGAGAATGCAAAACAACCAATTTGGAAAATTATCCCAGAAGCTGATAACCAACTTGAAAAATATAGATCCTTTGGGGCTCAGAAATGTTATTCCCAGGATAAACCATACAGATTTCAACCTTATATCCACTAAAAGAATGTTCGAGTTTCACTATTGTAACTACTTTAAAATGAAAACAACCCAAATATCTATCAACAGTAAAACAGATAAATTATAGTATATGCATATAGTGGAATACTATGAAGCATGCAGCAATGTAAATGAATAAGCTTCAGGTACATAATAATAGAGTATAAACATGATGTTAAGTGAAAATTCTATCCATATAAAATTTTAAATAGGAAAGGAAGTCATATTATTTGCAAATTCATATATAACCTGTTAATTTAAAGAAGAAATGCGAAAAAATCCCATTAAAAATGACAGGATGATAATTACATTCAGGGACGCAATAATTATGATTATCAAGGATACTCAAGGAAATTCTGCAAATTTAATATTTCAAATATTTTTTTCTTGACCAGGACAATTATGATTACATGATGTTAAGTTGATAACTATTAACAAAATGTACATTAAATTCTATAAATTTTAGAATAACTTTATAACATTTTAATGAACTAAATTTTGAAATGATCTTGTCTTTTACAAGAGATATGGCTGTAAAAAGTAACCAAAAATTCTGATTTTTAAGGATGATTAAAAGACTAAGAGGGCTGGGACACAGATCAGTGCAAAGTGCTTATCCAGTATTCCACAGCTCTGAATCCACTCTCCAGTGCAACAAACAAACAAAAAAGAGACTAGAATAGGGATGCTATCAAGTCCATGTAATGCTAATTCTGAACAGCACAAAAGAAAAACAGCAATTTTGCATCTGAGAAGTTAAAAAATCTGTTTCAAAGCTGATAAATTTCATTGTTTCATTCACTAACAAAGTTGAGGCCTACCTTGTGTTTGCTTGAGACCATAGGAAAATTTTAATTTTACCTAAAGCTTCTCTTAGCATTAGATCTCCTACGGAATTCTAATCTTTCTTGATATAAAAAGTTCACCCAAATTATTGACTGGGACACAATCTCAGGATAAAACAAGAACTAATAAAAAGCTCAAATAAAGGTATACAGGAATGATCAGGTGCTCATCTGAGTACATATGAAGCTTATACCTCAGCTGAGAAAATACAGGGAGACAAGAAGGTGCTACCTATTAGTAATAAATAAGAACATATAACCCCCACTCTTACAGTAGGTAGGAGGGAAACAGACGTCAGTAGCAGGAATGGACTTAGAGAGAGCATTTTAAAACTGAAGAAATAAATGTTTAGCTTAAACAAGATTTCTGCTTTACACTTTTCAATAAAGGACACCTATAAAGTGATGTGATCTCTATTAACTAATTTATTAGCTCACTTTGAAATTTTCAGATTTAGCTCTTGAAAAAAAATTTAATCTAAAAAGAGAAGAATTTGCCATCAGTGAGATTTTAAAAAACAGCCAATAAACTTCAAACCTCAAAAGGTACCCAAATGGGTATAGTTAGGAAAAAAAAAAAACATTAATATCTGTTTACAAATAGACAAACCCTTGTATACAAAGCTATTAATCTATTCCAAACTCTTTATCTGATTTATACATCATTTCCTGGGTTAGAATTCATATAATTCAGCACAAGCAAAGTCCTCCTAGGACAACAGCAACAAAAAAAAGTCTGTTAAGAACAGAAAAAAAAATTATAAACATGAACTAATCAGTAAGGAATTTTTAGAGTACTTAAAAATTACAATTAACAAGAAATTAAAATAAGGAAATAATAGGGAAATAGAAAGGTGACACTGAGTATCAAACTAGTCTCCTCAGGTAAGCTCTATCGCTATATGTTCAAAAACTCAATAAAATGAGGCTTTAGCAATACCCTGAAACTGAAAGGCAAAAGTGTTTCATGAAGTTATTTTCAATGATCAAAACCCAACTTTTACAACTGTGGGCTAGGGCTGAACTTTAGCCCATAGATGGTAGGATACTTGCCTTATGTAAATGAGGCCCTGGGTTCAATTCCCAGCATCCCATTCCCAAAGTATTCAAGTTGAATTTAGATAAAGAATGTTTTGCTAGGGCCGGGGAGTTAGCTCAGTGGTTCCGGCGCCTGTCTTGCAAGCGCAAGGGCCTGGGTTCGATTCCCCGGTAACCACATAACAATACTGGGTGTGGAGACCCACACCCAGCAGCAACCAGTACCACATACCACAGTGCCGGGCGTGGTGGCTCACGCCTGTAATCCCAGCACTCGGGAGGCAGAGGCAGGAGGAT
>PVIR01034371.1:0-17199 GCA_004026965.1 Petromus typicus
CCTTCCTGTGTTTACTATATTAACACATGAAGTAAATTGAATTCTATTATTTTAAGAATTAGAATTATAGGGCCGGGGATATAGCTCAGTGGTTCCGGCACCTGTCTTGCAAGCGCAAGGACCCGGGTTCAATCCCCGGTAACCACATAACAATACTGGGTGTGGAGACTCACCCCAGCAGCAACCAGTACCACATACCGCAGTGCCGGGCGTGGTGGCTCACGCCTGTAATCCCAGCACTCGGGAGGCAGAGGCAGGAGGATTGCTGTGATGTGAGTTGGAGGCTGAGCTCAGGGCCAGCCTGAACCACAAAGTGAGACCCTGTCTCAAAAAACCTTAAAAAAAAAAAAAAGAATTAGAATTATATTATTCTAATTTTTCTAAGCTTGATAGCGGTTAAGAATTATGTCAATTAGTAAAAAAATATGTTTGTGTGTGTGTGTGTGTGTGTGTGTGTGTGTGTATTATTTCCTCATGCACACTGAAGCAAAATCCCACTTCCAAGAAGAAACAGAAAAGTGACTCTGAAAAAACAAAATACTAAGAGTATCTAGAGAAAATGAACAACAGATAAAGGTTCTGACCAAAAATTTCTAAATCAAGACAACTTGCTTGTAAACCTAAGACATTATTTAGATATATAAAGGCTTAAAAGGAATTTTCCAATGCAATTTTCAAGAAAAAGAATGCAAAAAGAAAATCCTTTGAGCCATGCTCTATCTTACTTAGTAAAACAAAGATTCCAATGGTAAGGTTAAGGTATAAAAATACTGGCTGCAAACTCTTAAACAGGGCCAGAGGTTTATCTCAGTGGTTCTGGCACCTGACTTGGAAGTGCAAGGACCTGGGTTCGATTCCCCGGTAACCACATACAATACTGGACGTGGACACTCACGCCCAGCAGTAATCAGTACCACATACCAAAGGGCTGGGCATGGTGTCTCACGCCTGTAAACCCAGCACTCAGGAGGCAGAGGAAGGAGGATTGCTGTGATGTGAGTTGGAGGCTGAGCTCAGGGCCAGCCTGAACCACAAAGTGAGACCCTGTCTCAAAAAAAAAAAAAAAAAAAACCTCTTAAACATAGTAAAATCTCTAGAAATTCTGTTATTATTTATGGTATCAAGCACATGTCAAAAAATCTTAAAGGAGAATATGATAACAAAAAAACAACAAAAAATATTAATCTAAGGAAAGTAACACCAATTACGAAAACAACAACAAATCCTGAAATACAGAAAAGAAAAAATAGGAGATGACTGTATAATGATTTCTTAACACTGCTAAGCTACTATTTTGAGAGGAAGAATGGAAAACAAGTATTAAATGCATTTATGAACATCTATTTGTAAAAAAAGCAAAAGTAAAAACACTTAGAATCTATGAGGACCTGTCTATAAGAGATTTCATCTTCATATGTCATTAAATTCTTTCTCAGGAAAATTAGGCATTTTCAAAATGTTTTCAGTTCATGTATCTAATTTCACTTAATTACAAATTCTGTAAATTCTCTATAGAAAATAAGAGAAACTTATAATACAAATCATTATACAGTCATCCCATATTCTTTTCTTCCTTATAATAATATAATTTAATGATTCTTATTGGCTCAATATAATAAAATTGGAGGAGCCGGGGATTTAATTTATTGGTTCTGGCATCTACCTCCCAAGCGCAAGTCCTGAGTTCAATCCCAAGTACCACATATCACAATGCTTGAAGCGATGGCTGACGCCTATAATCCCAGCATTTGGGAGGCAGAGGCAAGAGGACTTGCTGTGAACCTGAGACTAGCCTGGGCTACATGGTGAGTTCAGGGCCAGACTAAACTACAAAGTGAGACCCTGTCTCAAAAAAATAGATCCAGGGGTTTAGCTCAGTGGCACCACATGTGCCTCAAAAGCACAAGGTCCTGAGTTCGATCTCTCGTACCAGGAAAAAAAAAAAGAAAAGGAAGTATAATAAAATTGGGTAATAACATAACAAACAGCTGTGAATTATGTAAGGTCAATAAGTAAGGAGAAATGTTTGATCTAATTTTTAAAAATCATTAAAAGAATTGCATAATCATTTGCATTTAGAAAAAACTGTCAATAAAAATACCTATACAAACTGCAGATAAACCTAAATTAAGTTTATTGCTTCTGATCCACTATTTCACTTTTCTGACTGTACATTAAAGAAGTGTTAGATTTTACAATTATTTTTGTAGAAATGGTCACAACACACAAAAACTGGGAAAAATTGGGCCGGGGAGTTAGCTCAGTGGTTCCGGCGCCTGTCTTGCAAGCGCAAGGACCCGGGTTTGATTCCCCGGTAACCACATAACAATACTGGGTGTGGAGACCCACACCCAGCAGCAACCAGTACCACATACCACAGTGCCGGGCGTGGTGGCTCACGCCTGTAATCGCAGCACTCGGGAGGCAGAGGCAGGAGGATTGCTGTGATGTGAGTTGCAGGCTGAGCTCAGGGCCAGCCTGAACCACAAAGCGAGACCCTGTCTCAAAAAAAACCTAAAAAAAAAAAAAAAAAAAAAAACTGGGAAAAATTTAGTTCAGTGATTATTACTTTAAATTCATATTCTATAATGTTACATCACCATTTAAAAACACTGTACCTGAAAAACACTTCAATAAGAATTTATAAGCTTAAAAAGAATTTATAACTTTGTTTCTTTGCAGCAAGATTAATTATTTCTGTTTACTTTTTAAAATTCTTTTATACTTTGCAATTTTTCTTTTTTTTTTTTTAGGTTTTTTTTGAGACAGGGTCTCGCTTTGTGGTTCAGGCTGGCCCTGAGCTCAGCCTCCAACTCACATCACAGCAATCCTCCTGCCTCTGCCTCCCGAGTGCTGGGATTACAGGCGGGAGCCACCATGCCCGGCACTGTGGTATGTGGTACTGGTTGCTGCTGGGCGTGAGTCTCCACGCCCAGTCTGGTATGTGGTTACCGGGGAATCGAACCCGGGTCCTTGCGCTTGTAAGACAGGCACCGGAACCACTGAGCTAAAGTCCCGGCCCCACTTTCCAATTTTTCTACAGTGAATGTAATGTTATAATAGTATCTTTAAAAATGGGTGTTATTTGTACACACGTATGTATATAATTGGGGGGCTGCGTTTTGAGACAGGGTATTACTATCTAAGTAGTTCAGGCTGGCCTTGAATTCACTATGAAACCCAGGCTGGTCTTGACCTTGCAGTAATCCTCCTGCTTCAGCTTCTTGAATGCTGGCATCACATATGTGCATCATCATGCCCAGCTTTGTATATGTTTTAAAAAGAAGAAATGTTGAGAGTTGAGGCAACTAAAGGGAAAGAAAAAAAGTGATGGTTAAAAAAAAGGGAAATATACATAGCTTATGTATATAGGGGGTGGGGAGTTGTAGGGTGGGTAAGGGAATGAGAAAAAATGAGAATTACGTCATGTCATATATTGGTACAAATTGTCAATGTTGAGTGTGATCGTGAAGTATACATAAAATGCACCTAGTTGACAAAAAAGGTATTTAAAATTTTTTAAAAATTCTAATTAAATGAAGCTCTACTACAAAATCCTATAATATCAAGTAAGAACACTAAGAATTCTTGCCTTTAGAAAGAAGTTTTCTAAATTTCTGTGTTGCAATTAGCTGTTGTTCAACATTAGTAGAAAAAATCATCTGAACCATATCTTTGGTAATAACGTCCTCCTGAAACATACAAAAGAGATTGAACATTAAAATACTTTAGCATTTGCTAAACATAGCGTTTGTTATAAATACAGTCTCTGAAATATTGCTGAGGCATAGTTCAAATTACATTTTTTTAAAAAATATACCTCTGGAATGGGTACGGTGGAACTGATATCTGGATCCTGGATAGGACTTTCTAGCATAGAATCATCATTTCTGGGCAAAGAGACATTTCTTCGTTTGAACAACTACAATAAAGAGAAATCACTTCTTATTTTGAGCTTTCCAAAAACCATTCAATTACCACGGAGTTATTTTTTCATTTCAGTAAATGCAGCAATTTCATAATTTAAGATCTTAAAATACATATTTACAATGGTTAAAATTTCATTTTGAGGTAGTACAAGCAGATGTTAATAATTTTAAAAACATTTCTGTGAAAAAAATAAAGCAAAATTTCATAACCAACTAAAGAATAACAGTTAATACATTCTGTACCATAAGTTTTAAAAAATGGCAAAAATGGGACCAGAGATTCAGCTCAGTGGTTCTGCCGCCTGCCTGGCAAGCACAAGGCCCTGAGTTCGATCCCTGGTAACCACATACCACAATGCTGGGCATGGTGGTTCACACCTATAATCCCAGCACTCGGGAGGCAGAGATAGGAGGATTGCTGTGAGTTCAAGGCTGAGTTCAAAACCAGCCTAAACCACCAAAAAAAAAAAGGCAAAATTGTTAAGAGTACAAGTCATAGACAAAAGACTCTTATAAAAAAGAAACACAACACAGCACAAAACTTTATTTTCAATGAACTAAGACGATCTAGCAGTATAAATGAAACAAATTAGGATGTATATAAAATTTTTTTGAAATCACCAAATATGTATATATAATTTGGGGGACTACTAGAACTTCCTTCTTACTTTTATTTCCCTTTTTTTTTTTTACTATCTTATGTAAAACATAGTAAAAATTTATTGTATATAATTTCTATTGAATGTTAAGGAGAATATCAAAAAAGAACATATTTATATTTTATAGTATTTGAAAATGTATATATTCCCACGTTACAAAAATGTCTAAGAATTTTTCAAGGAAATTCTTAACCAGGAAACAAAGATATTTCATAGGAAAAACAACATATGTATTAATAATTGAGTATACTCAATTAACAAGGACTCAGATAAACAGCCTCATGCTTACTTGTATCCAGGAATACATAAGAAAGAAAAGGAAGAAAGAGACATGCAGTCACTGAACGGTATTTACAAGAGTATTTCCCAGATCAAAGCTGAACAGAGGCAACCAATTTTCCATGTCTCCTGTCTTAAACAGAAGCTATCTTTTTCTCAATAAATTCTTTCTGAAAAAATCTGATTAGAAAAAAAAAAAAAACAAAGCTTATGTATATAGCGGTATGGGACTGGGGGCGGCAGGAGAATGGGGAAAAAAAATTAAGTCATGTCATGCACAAATTCTCAACACCAATTCTGATAAGAACGTATATATAAACATGTACCAATAAAATCAATTAAAAAGCAAAAATTTAAAAAATTCTACTGTTAAAAAAAGCTTAAGGAGGGCCGGGGATATAGCTCAGTGGTTCCGGCGCCTGTCTTGCAAGCGCAAGGACCCGGGTTCAATCCCTGGTAACCACATAACAATACTGGGTGTGGAGACTCACACCCAGCAGCAACCAATACCACATACCAGTGCCGGGCGTGGTGGCTCACGCCTGTCATCCCAGCACTCGGGAGGCAGAGGCAGGAGGATTGCTGTGATGTGAGTTGGAGGCTGAGCTCAGGGCCAGCCTGAACCACAAAGCGAGACCCTGTCTCAAAAAACCTTAAAAAAAAAAAAAAGCTTAAGGAAAATTATATTCTCTTTACTAGCTAAATACAGCTTTTCTTCAATGTGTACATATTTGTTAACCAAAGGGTTTATTTTTTTGACTGCTGAATGTAACACACTAAGGAATGTGCAACATACTATGAACAGGCAGCTGACAAATCACAATAATATTTCTAATTTTTTTGAGACAAGGTCTCATTATGTAACTCAGGCTGGCCCTGATCTCCATTTGTTAACTCAAGCTGCCCTTAATTCTCTATAATCCTCCTGTCTCAGCCTCATCCTCAGTACTGGGATTATAGTTGTGCTCTACCACCCTCAGATCATAATATTTCAAAAAGGCACTTTTTTCCACTTTCTTCACTAAACCTTTTCATACATCAGTTTTATCTGTAAATGTTATTTTTAAATATTAGTAAATATTATTTACTTATAAATTTTTCTAAATTTTTAGCTATCTTGGAATGAAATATTGATCTTTTTTTTTTTTTTTTAAGGTTTTTTGAGACAGGGTCTCACTTTGTAGTTCAGGCTGGCCCTGAGCTCAGCCTCCAACTCACATCACAGCAATCCTCCTGCCTCTGCCTCCCGAGTGCTGGGATGACAGGCGTGAGCCACCACGACCGGCACTGTGGTATATGGTGCTGGTTGCTGCTGGGGTGAGTCTCCACGCCCAGTATTGTATGTGGTTACCGGGGATCGAACCCAGGCCCTAGCGCTTGCAAGACAGGCACCGGAACCACTGAGCTAAATCCCCAGCCCCTTGGAATGAAATATTGAGATAGTCATTCTTAAATGATTTCTATTCATTGTATTACATGTGCAAAAGACTAAGAGATCTTCTGATAAGATAACAGGAAAAAGAAAATAACAAGGGAATATAACTAATTAATTTAACATCTCAAAGCAGGGGCAGAGTAAAAATTTCTTAGCAGAAATATAAAAGAATATAAAAGGGAGTAGAAATATAAAAGATTTATCAGAACAGAAGCGTCATTCTTCTCAGTGATTAAAAATAGTATAGGAGGGCCAAGGACTTAGCTCAGTGGTTTGGCATATGCCTGGCAGGTGCAAGGTCCTGATCCCACTTAACCACATACTACAATGCCGAGCATGATAACACACACCTGTAATCCCAGCACCAGGAGGCACAGACAGGAGCACTGCTGTGAATTAGAGGCTGGCTTGGGCTCATAGTGAGTTCAGGGCCAGCTTGAGAGGGAGACCTTGTCTCAAAAAAAAAGTATAGGAGTTTGATTCATGAATTTACATAATGTTTTTGTCAAATAAAAAGAAATATTTTAAAATCTAACCTGTTCTTCCCTTTTTTGTTTTCGAAGCTGTATTCCTTCTTCTTCTCTCCTTCTACGCATCTCTTGAGGATTTAGGGCTTTATTCTTATAACTTTTCATTCTGTAGTTATCCTTCCCTGGACTTGCCATGGAATCTTGAAGAAGAAGAGCAGAAAACAGATTTGTATAACTCTCAAAACAAGGTAGAAGTTTACTTTTGGGTAGAAAGTATTTTTTTTTTAATCTTTATTGGTACATTTTATATACCCATCATGATAACACTGAACACTGAGAATTGGTAACAGTATATGACATGACTTAATTTTCATTTTTTCCCCATTTCCCTACCCACCCTACAACCCCCCACCTTCTGTATACATACACTTTGTTTTCCTTTTTTTTAGCATTATTTTTTCTTTCCCCTTGTTACTTATCCCTTCCATCTGTTTCCCTTTGAATATTTTCTATTTCATAATATCTATTATATACTCTAGAACTCGGTTACATTTTCAGTTTCTCATACCAGAGAAAAGATATGGGATTTACACATCTGTGACCTATTTATTTCACTTATGAGTATGTCCTCAAGGTACATCCTTTGCATATAAATGACTCAAACTTATTTTATGGCAGAGTAATACTCCATTAAAAAAAAAAAACTCACATCTCCTTTATCCAATCTCCTGTTGACGGACATGTGGGTTGTTTCCAACATTTAGATATCACAAACTGAGCTGCTATAAATATGGGTGCACATATCTGCTGTGATATAAATCTTTTAATTCTTTTAGTATATCCATAGTGGGTTTTTAATTTACCTGTAGTAAAGAAATCACTCAGTATGTGAGTCTATGATTGTAACAAATGTGAGGCTTTAAAACTATTAGTCAAGATAGGACAGTTCCTCTACCCTCAAAAAAAAACATACTATTGCCAGGAGTGATGGTGTACACCTTTATTTGCAGAACTCAGGAGGCTGAGGCAGGAGGATCACAGTGAGTCAAGTCCAGCCTGGGCTACAAATGAACTCAAGGCCATCCTGAACACCTTTAACATCATCCAGAGAACACATCTGCACTTCAAAAAAAGAGAAAAGAACATCATGTTCTTCCAATTGGCTTTCTTCCTATACCATCTCTGTGCTTCCATAATACTAACCTGCCTTGTAGCCACACAGTTCTGCCGTTCCTTGAATTCCATATGAATAGAATCACATAGCATGTGTTCTTTTGAGTTTAGCTTCTTTAATTCAATGTAGTATTTGAAAGCCATCCATGTTGTTGATATATACCATTTGTCCCTTATTGCTGAGAGGAATTCCAATGTCAGTTTACTCTACCATTTGAAAATATTTTAGTATTTTCCAGTTTTAGATGGCTATGAATGGACTTGCTATAAACTATCATAGTGTTTGTATAAATGTTAAGTATTTTTAAATTATAATAACTTCATAAACACATGGAAATTAAATAACACCCTCCTGAACAAGCAATGGGTCACAGATAAAATTAAAGAAGAAATTAGTTTCTACATCTAAACAGTAATACCAATACAACATACATGGGAGCCAATGAAAGCCATCCTACAAGGGAAATTTACAGTGCTAAATTCTCATATTAGAAAAACACAGGGAGTTAAAATAAACAACTTAACATTGAACCTCAAGCTTCTATAAAAAAAACAAGTCAAAATAAAAGTTCCTATGAGGGAAGAAATTATAAATATCAGAGCAGAAACTAATGTAATTGAGACTAAGATAATACAAAGAATCAATGAATTGGAGAGTTGGTTTTTCAAAATATTAAATAAAATTAACAAACCCTTAGCCAACCTTATCAAAAAAAAAAAAAAAAAAAAGACTCAAATTCATGCAATTAGAAATGAAAGAGTAAATCACAATAGATCCTCCAGAAATCCAAAAGGTTAGGTCCAGAAGACCTAATGCCACTACTTCTCAAATTCTTTAATGAAACTGAAACACTTCTAAAGTCATTACTAAAACTATTATCATTATTACCCAAAAGCAGAGAACCAACTAAAAAACAGAACCACAGGCTAAAATCCTTAATGAATACAGATGCAGAAATCCTCAATAAGAGACTGGTAAACATGACTAAGAAGGATTCGTCCCAGAGATGCAAGGATGCTTCAACATATGCAACTCAATAAGTGTAGTACACCATATTACAGAGCCAATAATAACAACCATATGATCATCTCAAAAGATGCAGAAAAATCATTTGACAAAGTGCAATCCCCATTCATGATCAAAAAGAAATAAACTACAGAAAATTGAAATAGATGATCTTTACTTCAATCTGATAAAACCTATCTATGAGTGACAATCAGCCAACATCATATTAAATAGAAAAAAAACTGAAAGCTTTCAGTCTAAAATCAGGAACAAGACAAGGATGTCCACTGTCATCACTCCTATTCAATATGGTTCTGGAAATACTAGCCAGGGCAATTGAAGAGAAAGAAATAAAAGGAGTAAGATGAGGAAAGGAGGGGCTCAGGATTTAGCTCAGTGGTTCCAGTGTCTCCCTTGGAAGCACAAGGTCAAAGGTCCTGAGTTCATTCCCCAGTACCACGTACCACAATGACAGGTGTAGCGGCTCATGCCTGTAATCCCTGCACTCCGGAGGCAGAGGCAGCAGGATTGCCGAGAGTTGGAGGATAGCCTGGGCTATATAGCGAGTTCGGGGCCAACCTGAACTAAAGTTAAACCCTGTCTCAAAAAAGCCAAAGAGGGCCGGGGAGTTAGCTCAGTGGTTCCGGCGCCTGTCTTGCAAGCGCAAGGGCCCAGGTTCGATTCCCCGGTAACCACATAACAATACTGGGTGTGGAGACTCACGCCCAGCAGCAACGAGTACCACATACCACAGTACCGGGCGTGGTGGCTCGCGCCTGTAATCCCAGCACTCGGGAGGCAGAGGCAGGAGGATTGCTGTGATGTGAGTTTGAGGTTGAGCTCAGGGCCAGCCTGAACCACAAAGCGAGACCCTGTCTCAAAAAACCTAAAAAAAAAAAAAAAAGCCAAACAAAAAGGACAGGAAGGAGGTAAATTTTTATTATTTGTGGATGACATGATACCCAAGAACTTCACCAAAAGACTTCTAGATTTAATAACAAAATCAGTAAGTAGCCAGAAACACAGTCAACACTCAAAAATCAAGACTGTTCTTGTTCACAAATAAACACACTGAGAGAAATTAGAGAAACAATATCTTTCACATAGCATTGAAAAAAAATGCAATAGGAATCAATCTAATGAAGAATTACGTGTGTTGGGCTAGGGATTAGCTCAGTGGCAGAGGAAGGACGACTGCTGTGATGTGAGTCTGAGCTCAGGGCCAGCCTGAACTACTAAGGGAGACCCTGTCTCAAAGAAAAAAAAAAAAAAGAATGAGGTGACTGGAAAAAATCAAGCAAGACATATTATGTACAGGTACAAATTTCCTACCATGAATGTCATCATTATGTACACCTAAAATGGACCAATAAAACAGGGGAAAAAGAGATGGGAGAAATAAATGCAATGGGTTGAAGACTTGAAAATGAAATAAAAAGTGTTCTCTGAACCAAAGTGTGTGTCTCAGCACAGCACAAAGGTTATGAGGCCTTGGGTTCAACCCTGGTGGTAAAGAATAAAAATACTCTGTCTTTGTAGTTAACATACATATACATAATGTACATTTCAGCAATTAAATTGCATTTATAATTGAGCAAAATCCCTCTTTAAATTATTTAATGGACTTCAGCAATGCTGTGTGCACCTACAGAGTTATCATAAGAAATTGCTGTCTAATTTTATTAATAGGTATTTACCACTATTCTTTATTTTATACATTTTTTTAAAAACTTTCCAATCTCGGGGGCCGAGGATATAGCTCAGTAGTTCCGGCGCCTGTCTTGCAAGCGCAAGGACCCAGGTTCGATCCCTGGTAACCACATAACAATACTGGGCATGGAGACTCACCCCAGCAGCAATCAATACCACATACCACAGTGCTGGGCCTGGCAGCACTGGGGAGGCAGAGGCAGGAGGATTGCTGTGATGTGAGTTGGAGGCTGAGCTCAGGGCCAGCCTGAATCACAAAGTGAGACCCTGTCTCAAAAAACCTTAAAAAAGGGGCCGGGGAGTTAGCTCAGTGGTTCCAGCGCCTGTCTCGCAAGCGCAAGGACCCGGGTTCGATTCCCTGGTGACCACATAACAATACTGGATGTGGAGAGCCACACCCAGCAGCAACCAGTACCACATACCACAATGCTGGGCGTGGTGGCTCACGCCTGTAATCCCAGCACTCGGGAGGCAGAGGCAGGAGGATTGTGATGTGAGTTGGAGGCTGAGCTCAGGGCCAGCCTGAACCACAAAGTGAGAGACCCTGTCTCCAAAAACCTAAAAAAAAAAAAAAAAAAAAAAAAAAACCTTAAAAAAAAAAACCTCTCCAATCTCACCGACAGCTTAGGCTGGGAAATAAACCAGGGTTCATTACAGGGTAAACCACACCTCAACCTTAGCTGCTGAACTATGTTCAATAAGTAAATATTTTAATAAAATAATATGTTCATGGAAATATACCTTTTAAAATATTTATAAACTATATACAAGGCATTTTCTACACTACCAGTCTCAGGGCCTTTTCAATCATGAAATACATTTTGTATATAGTTTCAATATTTATTTTATTATGTTACTTATATATTAGACCATCATAAAATCCACTAAAAGTAGCAATTTTTAAAAGTGAATTATATTAAAAAAGTAAATAGAAGTTTGAATATTAGTTTCACAGATGATTTGATTGAATCAACTTGTGTCATGCTCCAACATGCTCATGTATTTTGGACACTAAGACCATCATTAACATAGGCAAGCACACTACAGTGTTTCAAGAAGAATGTGCGAACATAATTTGTTATCCTTATAAAACAGGGCCTTATCAATTCTGATACCTTTTATTTTTTCTTGTAATAATACTAACTTCTTGCTTCTTAAATCTGCACATTCAATAATCTCTACAGATACCTCTTGCAATGAAATTTTGTTGATTGGAAAATAAATTTTTTGTAGAGTATGCGTCAAAGGTTGAAGTTACTTTAACTTTGACCAATAGCATTTTTTTTCATTAAGAAGCAAAACAAAGTTACAGCTGAGAAAATAATTGTAAGTCTATTTTACAGTTTTATGTTTCTAATTCCTACTAGCAAAATTTCTCATCTCAATGAAGCCTTCATTTCTACAGATCTGTTGTTGTTGGGTTGTTGGGTCCCTTACCCCGGCCAGTAATCCCTAGCCCAACACACGGGGATCGAAATCGAGCCTTTGTGCTTTCAAAGCAGGTGCGATACCACTTTAACGAAATCCCCGACCATTTCTATTGATTTGGACACCTTAGATAACTATCAGACTGAGGGGGAGGAGGGAGTTGCACTGCAGTCGCACATCCATCAGCGATCTTAGGGCTGCAGGCTGCAGGCAACACCCTGCTTTACCAAGAAGTCCCTGTCCCGCAGAATAGTCACCAGCGAGTGCAAAAAATGAGAAAAGTCAGAATTCTGTCTTTTCTTGATGTGTCCAAAAACAGCTCAGGAGGAGTTGTCATTGTAAATGCCACTATGCTGTTTTACAGTTTTCGAATGCACCCCTCTCTGGTGCATCCCCGATGAACCGCCGCGGTACTCTTCCTCTCGGAGCATGAAGTCTGCTCGGGGCGCCAAGCCGACAGCTGGCTGCACCATGGAGAAAAGGACTCTGGTTTCCGAGCCCTTCCCCAGCTGTGGCGGCAACCGAACAGGTAGACAGCAGCTGGCTAGCCAGACTAAGCTGCAACGTGGGCGAAAACGAGTACCGAGTACGACCGAAGAGGGTGAGCAGGCGAGATGAGCAGTTCGCGCTCCCTCTTCTCTTGGTTCTGGCCATAGGCCTCTCCCACTGTGACCGGACACCCACGTCACGCACCCGTCGTCCCTGCAGGGAAACCCCAGACACTCACGGCAAGCAAAGAGCAAACAGCCGCAGCCACCCGGAAAGCGGCAGCTCCCCAAAGAACCAGGCTGAATCTCCTCAGTCTGGCCGGCATCAGGCCCACTCACCCATTCCTCGGTCCGGTCCCGCCAGGCCGCAAGGCGGGGGAGGAACACCAGCCCGTCCCACTCCAACGCTAGCGCGTCTGCGCTGCTAACCTGGTTCGCGACCCAAGATGGCGGGCACTGTATCCTCTCGCGAGAATTCGAAGTGGCTCCCAGAAGCCCGTGAACCCTCAGGGCACCTCCTCTGCGTTTCTCCCTAACCCCTCTCTGCGTGGAAACTGCAACTGCGTGGAAACTGGAGGAACCCGGTCAAGTGTGCAGCCAAGTCCGCCCAGAGGATGGACGCTGTTCTTACAGGAAGTTAGCTCCCTAGCGGAAGTTAACTCCCGTTTACTAGTTTGAGATGGAACTCGATTTATCATCTGAGTCTGTTACTCTATTTTTCATCCCTTTCTCTTTTTTTCCTGAAAATTTTGAGCTTTATCTTCCCGACCTCTGTTGCTATATATTTTAAAAATCTGGGGCCGGGGAGTTAGCTCAGTGGTTCCGGCGCCTGTCTTGCAAGCGCAAGGGCCCGGGTTCGATTCCCCGGCAACCAATACCACACTGGGGGTGGAGACTCACGCCCAGCAGCAACCAGTACCACATACCACAGTGCCGGGCGTGGTGGCTCACGCCTGTAATCCCAGCACTCGGGAGGCAGAGGCAGGAGGATTGCTGTGATGTGAGTTGGAGGCTGAGCTCAGGGCCAGCCTGAACCAGAAAGTGAGACCCTGTCTCAAAAAACCTAAAAAAAAAAAAATCTGTGGTAGTATTTTTTTAATCCCAAGAGTTATTTCCTATTTTGATTAAGAGATTGAAAACATTATCTGAGAATGTTAATTGGGGCTTCCTTTTAAGTTCTTTCTTTTTATTTCTTTGGAAGTCCCTTAAGAATTATATTTGTTTCGGTCTTATCTGCCATTAGCTGTACTCAAATGCCTAGTGATCTTTGAGTAATATATTTGAGTATAATATTTAAGGACAGAATATTAGAAAACCTACTGCAAGTTCTGTATCACTAAGGGCTCGTTTATTCATCAATTGGTGACCTTCCCACAGAGTGATAAAAGTGGGAGTCTGGCTCTTCCTCTGGAGAAGCTCCTAAAAGTCTTTAGTCACATCTCTCTGGACAGTTGATTTCTCAGAGAAGTAATTTCTCACTCTCCTACCTTAGAAGCTTAAAACACAAATCAGAATGTGATGGCCTTAACGGACTAGAAAATCCAGAATTCAGTCTTTATCTTTTCTTATTCTCTATTTTCATTCCATTGCCTTGATCTCACCCTTATCTGTTCAATTCTGGGTTCATTGATTCGCTGGTTTATTTTCTTTTTCAGGGTGTGGGGTTATGAGCCCAGGTCTTACTCTATAGCCCAGGCTGGCCTTACACTCACAGAAGACCTACTGCCTCAGTCTCCCAAATGCTCGAGTTACAGGTGTGTGCCACCTTACCTGGCAAAACACAGCATCCCTTTGTGGGCTTCATTTTTTTTTTTTTCATGACCTAAACCTGTAGTCTTCTGTCATACAGGGAAAGATCTCAACAATCACTTCTCAACCTGGTGATTGAGGACATTTGGGAATTAAATTGTAACTGCTCCTTATTTAGACATTCAGCAAAATATTTCTTTTTTCAGTCTCACATTTCAACATCTTTTTTCAGAAATATCTGGTTTTTATTATGGAGTGCAATCATGATGTGTATATGTAATGTACCAATAAAGATTAAAAAATTAAAAAGAGAAATATCTGGTTTTTAATTTCTGAACATTCCCATGTTTACAGCGAGTATGAATTGATTTGTTTTTTGTGGTTGTTGTTGTTGGTCTCCCGTTTTAACTAAGTCATCTATCATCTTTCTAGTTTTCACATTTGTGTATAATCTCATTTTATAATTTTAACAGATATCTGTTCAGTCTTCTATATTTAACTAGACTCCTCAATAATTTTTTAAACACAGTACACAGTTCATCGTGAGATCAGGATACCTTCCTGTTTAAATATGTACCTCAGTAGCTTCCTGTAAAGTCCTACATGAGCCAACAGATGTCTATATCTCTGAACTCGCCTTGTAATTACTCTTCCCCGGCGCACTATGCTCTGTTTAGGAAGTATTCTTCTTGCTCTATCTTTAGTCCTTCCTTTCAATTATTTTATCTGACTGAAATATTCTTCCCCATGTTGGTGCAAGGCTTGTTCATCTACACATACCTGTCCTCTGAGGAACCCTTTTTGACATTAGTACTGTGTCTCTATTAGCCAGTTTTGTTTTCTTCATAGCGTTTATCACAATCAGTTTATTTACCTATTTGTCTGTTAAGCCTTTACAGACATAAGCTTCAAACGTTCTGTATCTTGTGTATTTTGATTACTCTCAGCTCCAGTTTCAAGGAAAATGCCTTTCTAATTGGGCACTCTATTTGGGGAGGTACTCTTTAAATACTTGTCAAATAAATAAAGACAGAATGGCAAATACAAGATAAATTTGTCCTTCTGACCTTGAGGAAAGAATCTTATTCTCAGTCAGGGATTTAACTCAGTGGTTCCGGCATCTGCCTGGCAAGCTCAAGGCGCTGAGTTCAATCCCCAGTAACCACATATTACAGTGCTGGGCATGGTGGCTCACTCCTATAATCCCAGCACTCAGGAGGCAGAGGCAGGATTGCTGTGAGTTCAAGGCTAGCCTGGTCTACATAGTGATTCAGAGCCAGCCTGAACTACAGAGCAAGACAGTGTGTCGCTCTTTTTGTAGAACAAAATAGGTTGGAACTTGACACCTTGTATAGGTATTACTCAGCCAGTTTCTACAGAGTCGGTAATGTAAATATGAGTTTGCCTTAGTATCACAGGCAGCTAAGTTAGATAGAAATTTTTGTACGGTCAGGGCTTTCAAGGCAAATAAAGACAAAAATAAAAATAAAGACATCAAAATTGTTACTGGAGGCACATCTGAAGGCGAGGCCTCAAGATGAAAATGCAAAGACCTGGCCTACTTGCCTCCCCTAAGGGATAAGTAGTCACTTGAAATTACACTATAATTGGTATGACTTGGTCCAATAGAAGTCCAGATAGACAGTAGTTTCTGAGGTGGTTGGCCAGGATATCCAGACCTATTCCTTCCCAAATGCCTTTGTTCTTCCCATGGACCATTGCTCCATGACCAGCTTCTCTCCTGGATGAATAGGAGCTGTGGCTATATTTGTAACGCTATTGGTAGGTTATAGTTAGGCCCACATTGCACCCTCCTTGTGATTTGGGCCCACCTCATGATTTTTTTCTGTAAAACAGAGAAGAGTCCTCAGTGGCAACCCACTCTCAGGTTCCCCTCCTGTCTCTCAGGAGCTACCTTTCAATAAATCTTTCCCACTCTTAACCTTCTCATTGCTTGGAATTAATTCTTCAGTTTTGGGGACACAGCTTCAGCAGGTTGGGAGTTTCGTTTTCTCCTGTATTACTTGGACCTATAAATGTATCATATTGAGTCTTAAAAATCTCAAACTGTTTCTCTGGTAACAAATCCAGAGTCAAAACCCTGATGAAATATGGGGGGAAAATGCAAACAGGTATAATGCGGTGGGGCCTAGGAGTCCTCCAATATACTAAAGGAACTATAATTTCAACATGGCTCTGCAGCTGGGACTGTGAATCCCAGAAGGTACTACAGCCTGGAGTAATTTCTATGATGGTGTACAACCAACCAGTGACTCCCACAAAGCACTAAAACCAGTACTGTAACTCCCAGAAGGCACAACTGGGAATGAGACTCCTAGGAGTCAGTATAACCAACTGCAACTCTAAGAGGGACGGCAACTCTTAGTACTACAATGGGGACTGCGCCTCCCAGAAAGCACTACGGTTAGGCTCAAACGGAGCCTCTCCAGGAGACGCGCCCCAGAGAGACGCGCAGTCAGAATATCGATGCAACAGCAAGAGGTTCTGGGACCGTCCTAACACGCAGGAAAGGGCGGCCCAGAATTACACATTTTTACAACTTTTATACCCGCAATTTTAACTTAAGGAAAGTGTTGTTATTTCATTAGCTCGTTTAGGCAAGGGGTCTCTATCTAATGGGCTAGCTTAGGCAAGAGGTCTCTATTTTATTGGCTCTGTACGCTGTCCTTTAAGTTTATGGGGGGATTACTTCACTTGTACTGCCCGGAGAGGTCTCTCTTTATCTTGCATAGTTGGGATTTCTTGTATTACCCGGAGAAGTCTCTCCTTATCCGTTTCTAGGAACTGGAGAGCTTTGCAGGAAACAGGAACTAAGGCCTGCTGCTTTTTTTTTTTTTTTTTTTTTTTTTTTG
>PVIR01034372.1:0-17216 GCA_004026965.1 Petromus typicus
CAGAGAAAAGATGCGATATGTACCTATCTGTGACCTATTTATTGGTGATGAACCTTTTTAAATATAAACATGATAAATGGCTCAAGATTAATTTAGAGAGATATTAAATGATTTTGTCCATAATAAAATAGAGGAATGGGAACAAAGAGCACTCTTGTGTAAAGAAACAGGAAATCTGCAGGGAAGAAGGTAGTGAAGAGAGTTATTTTCTGCTGTGCAAGGAAGGTTCAGTCCCCTCTGGTTGGTAGCCATATCCAAGGGGCTGGGCCAGGCATGGGGCAAGTGTAAAGAGTAAAGATTTTATATTACTTGATTTTATTTTGCAATGGCTCTCTTGTTTCCATTCATAGTTTACCTGGCCTTTTAGAATAGTATTCTCAGTAACCAATTTACACCAGCCATAAAACTGTTCTCCAAGTATTTACCTTTGCTCTTTGCTCTCTCTCTCTCTCTCTCTCTTTCTCTCTCTCTCTCCCTCTCTCTCTTTCATTCTCTCTCTTCCTCTCTCTCTCTGTCAGAATTGTATTATGGTCCAAGTGATAGAATCTCAGTGGTACTTAACTGATCAAATATGGGTTTATTTTCTCATGTTCAGAGGTAGGTAGTCCATGGCTAGTGAAAATTAGTTTGGCTCTATTATTAACTTCAGCAAAACTGTATAAAAAAGAGATTAAATAAATTTAGTGTTAAGTATTATATGTTTTTTCCAATGCCCCATAAATATCGGGCAGAGCATGCTGAGTGAATGGTAAATGAAATAGAAAGATGAGAAATCTGGGTGGAAGTTTGAAAGCTGACAGCATAGATGTTAACACTAAAGGATTTTACTGGATACAATCTAGAAGCCTGATTAAAGTCGGACCAAAGGTCAAAATCACTTTGTAGAAATCTGACTCTAGAATTAATGCCTCAAGTGTGGACCCATGCAGAAACAAGTGAGAATGTGAACTCACATGGTTAGCATGACATCTTGGCAGACCTAGGTAATGTACAATAAAATACAAAATCATAACTAGAAAACATGCTATTGGGAAACAAAATATAGTCATTTGATTTGTGGTTAGGAGTATAAATGTCCAACAATAGAAAGCTAGATTAAGCCTTGAATGTGACAGCATTCTCAAGAAGAATGATCACTCTATTAGTGGCTTGTTGGCTACATTACCCTTTAACATCGGAAAGGGTGGCCTGAGCAGATACATTTTCCAAATATATATTTTTCTTTCTGACTCGAGACTTCAGCCAACTCAATCTTCTGAGTGTTTAATGATCTAACACAGAGTGCTGTGGAGTATTACATAAGATTTCAGATTACTTCTCAACTGGGTTGCCTGAAATGGGACATTAAGGAAGGCTTCTTTTAGTAAGGTCAAATATGGAAATATTTATTTTAGGATTCTGATATATTTGCTTTACTTATCCAACTATTATTTAAGTTTGTGGAATAATAGCCTTATTTCTTCAAAGTACAAAACCTTTGATTTAAGAGTGTGGCTACAAAGATATTGTAAATCAGTCACATTTATGAGCTGAGCATGAGAAGCCCCTCAGAAACTGCAGAAGTTTTTATTAAACCAATTAAAGTAAACTAAGTAAATATTCCATCCACTAAGGTATGTAAAATTTTAGAGGTATGAGTGCTTTAGAAGTAATATTTTGGACAGTTGCCCATCTATTTCTAGAGAACACCAACAGAGGTTTAGTAAATTCGAGAATCTCATTTCTTGTCTAGAGTTTACATTTATTTTGAGTAAAAATCCTTCTTACTAACAAAATAAGTTTCATTTTTCTTTAACATGGTCTGTGGAGGGGCCTTATTTGTCAAACCTCAGTCTTAGATTTTATTTTTCAAAGCTTATAAAGAAATCATGTACTCTTAATATAATATTAAATAATTTTTCTAATCTAAGACGTTTGACAAGTTTCATTACCAGTGCTATTTTCCATTTGACTTTTATTAATGGTAATTTGTTTTTAGCAGATTCAACTGGCTGTTATAGTACTTTCCTTGATAAAAGGAAGAGTCTTAAAGTTACACTGATTCCTGATAAGGACCCAAGTCAATTTATATTTTGATTGATTCAAGTGAATATTAGATTTCATTGATTCAACTTTTGGACTAAATTCTTTTATCAGAAGCTGCAATATTCCTGTACTTCACATGCAGCCTCAAGTCATTCTCTTTGCATTAGTCTGCAGAGCACTGTGCTTTTATTTTTCTTGTCTGATGTCAAATAATAAAATGGCATTAAAAGCATTGGCTTCTTTTTTTTTTTTTTTTTTTTTTTGAGACAGGGTCTTGCTTTGTAGTTCAGGCTGGCTCTGAGCTCATTATGTAGCCCAGGTGAGCCTGGAACTTACAGCAATCCTTCTGCCTTTGCCTCCCAAGTGCTGGGATTACAGGTGTGAGTCACCATGCCTGGCATTGTGGTATGTGGTGCTGATTGCTGGTAGATGTGAGTCGCCATACCTGGCATTGTTGTACGTGGCCCTTGCACTTGCAAGACAGGTGCTGAAACCACTGAGCTAAATCCTGGGCCCAAGCATTGGCTTTTTAAACCTTTATTTTTAAGTCAGGTAAAAATAAATCATATATATACATATTAAAATATATAAAATATAAATAAATATATTTATACCAAAAGACGGCTGCTTTTCATTGAAAATAGTATTAAAAAGGGAAAGAAAAGAACTGAAAATAATTCTGTACCTAAGCAATGAATCATTATCTTGCACTATAATATCTTGGACTTGAATAAAACGAGGTGAACAACACTTTCTGGATGTTGATGTTTATCAGAGTGAAATCTTCCCAACTGATTATTTGGAAGAAAAACTTCCCATATCCTCCAAAAATAGTTTAAGTGTGTGGGGGGGGCAGAGTCTGGGGTATGTTGTTACATTTGTCCATGGATGGCATGGTTTTTCAGATGATATAAAGAGACAACAACGTATTTCTCTGCTGGGAATTTATTGCTATTCTTCATGCTAATGTTTTTAATATCTGAATATTTGTTGTTGGTAGGCAAGTAATGTTTACATAAATCCATTGTATCATTTTATTATGCATTTGTAATAGTCTACAATTGTGAAATTTCTAATTTCACATGTCCCTTGAGTTTACGTGCAGTTCTTTGACTTGGCTTTGCACAGTTGCACCACCTTATTTCTTTTCTGAGTGAACTGAAATAAATAAAGGGTAGCTCTTTGGTATTTATGTGATTATGCTGGAAACTGCATGCCTGCGTGATGATGGCTTCTTTGCCATTGCTGGTGAGGATTCATCTTTTTCCTCAATAAATCAGCACCCGCAGGTACTGCTGTCTCCAGTGTACCCTCAGATAAAACTGTCCAGCTGACCGAGACCTCTCCAGCCAAGGGAAGGTCCAGGAACCCCCCGAGTGCTCTCTTTGTCACTTTCCTTGAAGGTTGAGATGTACACTTTGCAGTCACTGAAAGTGGAGCTTATTTTTTTTCTTTCCAATTTGGCATAGAAGCTAGAAAGCATTCCCCAGTGTTGAATTGGATTGCATTAATCCTGTTTAGATGATAACTATGATATATTTGGGATCAAAAGATAAAGAAGAAATACAGAAATTTTACATGCATCAGAACACAAGAAGTATATTAATAAAAAAATCACTGTCTACTTATACAAACATTAAACTAAAACAGTCCTGAGTACTTTCACCTGAAAAGCAATCTGAGGGGCCAGTCATAATCTGAAGGTGAGGCACAGTTTCATCTTAACATAGCTAGTTAAGAACCATGTACTGTAAGAATTAACTGGATAGAGTGGGCGTATCTAATGTTTACTGCGTTTGGAGACTGATAGGCTCTTTGGAAGTAGGAAAGACATTATAATAACAAAATATTTCAATTTCAAAAATTTTTAGGAAGAAAATAGGCTTAACACTCCTGTTTATATGGTAGTTGGGAAACTTTTACCATTGTACAAATACTCCTCTCTCAAAATATTGTCATTGTATATGTGACCTAAAGGTAATAGTGTGTCATGCAACTACTTTCCTTACAACTCCAGTGAAAAGCTTCTGAGATAGAATTTTATACTATGATGAATTAGTTATTGTATTTCCTAGTGGTCTTGTTATTATCATGTTTCATAAGAATTTGATTTATGAAAATTCAGCCATAGGGAACTGTGATGATTGACTTTAGGCTCAAATGGGCCACTTGGTGTCCATACGTTTGGTCGGATATTATACTGCATGTGTCTTTCAGGGTGTGTTTGAATGAGATGAACGCTTCAATAGGTAGACAGAGTAGATCAGACTTTTCCTCCCTAATGTAAGTGGACAGAATCTGTCAGTTGAAAGATGACTCTACTGAACTGAGAGGGCTTCTCACGCCAGTTTGCCTTTGAACCAGGACACTGACTTTGCCTTGCATTGGTGTAAGAGCAGAAGCACTGGCTTATTCCAGGTCTGGAACCTACTAAAATCTGGAACCGAGCCATCTGCTCTCTTTGTACTAAAATTTTGAACTCGTACTATAGTTACACAATCAGGTCTTCGGGACTTAGATTATTGACTAACCTTATATATTTTGCAAGGTTATCTCCTAAATTGCTTGGCCAGTTTCTTACAATTAATTTCTTTCTGTCTTTCTATGCATCCCATTGGTTCTGTTATTCTGGAGAATAATATAGGAGCCAACTTGATTTTCACTAAAATCCATTTCATTTCCTTTACTTGTATTTACATATTTCTGCCTTGAGTCCTGGATATATATACTATCTCTGTAAAAAACCCAAATTCCTAAGAAGTTATACATGGGCTCTGTCTTGACTGAGATTTTTCTTTCTGATACTTTGAGGTGCATGGCAAGAGCTAAATGCAGTTGAGGAGTCAGGGTTCCAATGTGAAAAGGAGCCATGAGTGATCTGCCCATTGCTCCGAGATCTAGGCATGACCACCTGTGCTTGGGCTCTGTGGAAGAACAGAAAAAAGAGGAGGAGGATGAGGAGGAGGAAGAAAAGGAAGAAGAAAGTGGGTGCAGGCATTGGATGATATGACTTATTAAAAGTAGCATTAGAAATGAGGGCTAAGGGCCAGAGAGTTAGCTCGGTGGCACTGCATGTACCTTACAAGCTCAAGGCCCTGAGTTTGCTCCTGGCACTCAAAAACAAAACAAAACAAAACAAACAAATGCAAAGCCAAGAAGTGAGGTTTAAGTTTAAAGGGCTGCTATCTTACCTCTTTCTTCTAATTTCCCTTCACTCAGCCTTGGAAAACATAACACAGGCAGGGAAATTATTAGTGAATGTCCAATTTCTGCAATGACTGTCCTTCAATTACCCTCCAGGCTAGAAATTTTAAACTGGACAGACAAAGGACCTTTGCAAGGGAGAAGAATATTTTTTAAACTTTGAATATGTACCCTAGTTTCCAGGGGAGAAGGACTTAATTTATGGAGCTTGTGCATAATCTTTGTCATGCATCACCCTCACCTCCTATAATCAGGTATTATCTGGGTTGCCCCTTTCTTGCCTGGCATCATGAGGGCAGCACTTTCAGAACAAGTAGCAGTTATCAGCACTACCCACACATATGCACCAAGCAGGAAACCAGGCTTTTAAAAAATGTGCTTGTTTTATATCTTTACTCTCTCAAACAGGAAGAAGAGAAATGAGTTACAAGGGAATTTGCATTTATCAGTCTCTGAAAGTCACTGTGGCATCTAAGGCTCCAAGCTTGCTTGATTCCTAGCTCAGCAGGAAAAGCATCAAGGAGAGAGTTCTCACCCTGCTGTGGCCTGGAGACCCGTAAAAGGTTGGAGGGCACAGGGCACTCACAGAAAAAAAAAAAACAAACAAACAAACAAAAAAAAAACCAAAAAAAACCTCATCAAAATTCTGCAGATTGAAGTGAGCATTTATTCGGTGTCAATAAACAGTGGAAAGTCCAGGGGCGAGACCTTGTGCCTTTCGTGTCTCTACTTGTCCGTCTCCCGGGCTGGTCATTTACAGTACTCTCCACTGATATGAACAAAGGGTTAACCGTGCATAAACAACACAAGAGCAGCCAGCCCAGGCCTTTGAAAATAGTCTGTCTTGTTGCTAAGGCCTTTCCTAGCAATTTCCCATCCTTATACAGCTTGCCTTAGTTTCTGGTATCACTGTCATCCGTGTAACTTTGCCCATCTCCTCTGGGAGCTCAGGAAGCGAAGGTCTCACAGGGTTACTCTATTACGCGCCTCACCTCACTGGTACTGTGTTTTGCTCTCACAGACATCCTGCTTTTACAGAAGGGCGTTGAACACCTTAGGCCTGCTAGGAAAAGACAGTAATTCAAAGATATAGTGTTTGAAAACTTTTCCAGTAGAGTTGGAAGTTTTTTGTTTTTTTTTTAAAGCAGCTTCATCCTTGGTTCTGGAAAACATAAAAATAAATAAAATAAGTAAGAGGCAGCTTTATAGCTTCTTTAAGATGGGCTCAGTACAACACCTTCTCTGTTTATGATAGTCCTTTGCATGGCTTATTTCTATGTTTTCTCTTGACAAGAAAGAGGAGTGTTTCTCTCAGTTCTTTTCTTTTTGCTCTCTCCTGCATCATGGCACCCATCTCACTTGAGAGTCCAGGAGTTCTCATAATTCCCAGTGTGAGGAATCATAGGAATATTGGGTAAAAAAATCTCATGTTTCGGGAGCTATGGCAAGAGATCTGGAATAAGTCCAAGAATTGGCATTTTTAACAAGAACCCAGAAAATTTACTGTAGGCTGCTTAGCCCACAAGCTGAGGACAACTATTTTTAACCTTTGATGTTTACATTTTATGAATTAGAAATTATTGTATAATATCTGAACCCATTTTCAGCTATGTTGCTTTCATGTATTTTTCCTATTTCAGAATTAGAAACAAAATCAAACTTGCCACTGCTTTGTGGCCATTTCTGTCTGTCTGTACGTATCTCTCTGTTTTAATTTAGTGAGAGGAAACTCTTTGCTCTTATTGGGCCACATTTTCTGAATTTAAGGAATAAATGAGTTTCACAGAGGAATTGACTTTCAGTGATATATTACAGATTATATTAGTAGCTGCTGGAACATCTCTAAGACCAGATTTGCTTTTAAAAAACATATCCTCATGGAGGAATTGAGAGGCTCATGCAAAACTGGATGTTAATCAAAATTAACAATTTCAAATGTAAATGAAAATATGGCATTTTAAATTCTCTAAGGACTTTTAATATCTTGAAGAAATTGGTAACTGATGTAGTGATTTTATTAGTAAAGTAAGCCCCCAAATTGGTAACATGAATAATTATTCCTTAATTTTACTTCATACATAAATTTGGTTATCTTTCAGTGTGCTCTATTATGGTTAGGTGCTTGAGTCTTGTATGAATAACTATGGTCATTAACGGCAAGACAAAAACAAGCAGTGCTTACCTGGAGAGTTGGAAAGAGATGGGTCATACTGGAGGAGATAAAGAAGAAGCACAATGGCATATTGAGGGTTAAGTGTCTGTTCTCTTGATTATTATATTCTATTAGACACGTGCTACTATTATCCTCATCTTGTGGAATAAAAAACGAAGTTCAATTAACTTTTTTTTTTAGACAGGGTGTCGCTTTGTAGTTTAGGCTGGCCCTGAGCTCATAGCCCATGCAAGCCTTAAACTCAACAGCAATCCTCCTGGCTCTGCCTTCCGAGTGCTGGGATTACAGGCGTGAGCCACCACGCCCTCGACTGTGGTATGTGGTACTGGTTGTTACTGGGCATGAACGCTCAGTATTGTTTGTGGTAACCGCGGATCGAAAGGGGCCCTTGAGCTTGGAAGACAGGCACCGGAACCATTGAGCTAAATCCTCCGCCCCCTCAATTAACTTTTTAAAAGTCACAGAGACAGGGCCGGGTATTTAGCTCAGTGGTTCCGGCACCTGTCTTCCAAGCACAAGGGCCCGGACTCGATCCTCTGTTACCACATACAATACTGGGTGTGGAGGCTCACGCTCAGCAGCAATCAGTACCACATACCACAGTGCGGGGCCTGGTGGCTCAGGTCTGTAATCCCAGCACTCGGGAGGCAGAGGCAGGAGGTTTGCTGTGATGTGAGTTGGAGGCTGAGCTCAGGGCCAGCCTGAACCACAAAGCGAGACCCTGTCCAAAAAACCTTAAAAAGAAATTACACACATATACACAAAAATCTGTCTTCAAATATTTATAGTATCTTTATTTACTATAATAATAGAGATGTCTATCAACAGATGAATGGGTAAATAAATTAAGATGTAACCATACTGGTGATGGGGTTTTGGCTCAGTGGTTCCGTCACCTGTCTTGCAAGTGCAAAGACCCGGGTTTGATTCCCCAGTAACCACATAACAATACTGGGTGTGGAGACACCCCAGCAGCAACCAGTACCACACACCACAGTGCCGGGCGTGGTGGCTCACGCCTGTAATTCCAGCACTCGGAAGGCAGAGGCAGGAAGATTGCAGTGATGTGAGTTTGAGGCTGAGCTCAGAGCCAGCCTGAACTACAAAGCGAGACCTTGTCTAAAAAAAAGATGTAACCATACTAGAAAATGCTACACATCAATAAAAGGAAAATGAACTGTTAATATGACTGGATAATTGGGATAGTATTGATGAGTTTCAAAAATACTAGCTTTAATTAAAGAAACCAGATGACAAAGGGTATATACTATGTGATTCCCTTATATCAAATTCTAGAAAATGCAAACAACATTTATATTAATGGGAAATAGTCCCATGGCTGTCTATTAGGTGGTAATTATGAAGATTATTTAATTATGAAGATGTATTACAAGCATTTATGCTACATGTGGTAAAACAGCATATTATAAAATTTAAATGCATGAAATATTATATGCCAATTGTGTGTCAAAATTCATTACAAATAAATACAGACAATTTGAAGTCGCAGTTGTGCCACTGATGTTTAGTAGAGCACAATGAACAGTCTATGTGGTCACTTCGTGGCTCTTTCAATTCCTCACCCAGCTGATCTCATTCTCTAATGTGGTGGAGAGAAGTGAGTGACACGGGTGACAAGATGTGGCAATGAATGTCACTGTGACAGACTTATACATTATTTAAATTAGGGAATAGCTGAGTCTGGATCTGTGACAAGCTGAGAATACTCAGGCTATTTGTTCTGAATCCTGTCACAGATCCTCCGTCACGTGGGAAGAAACCACTCAGGAACGGGAAGATTGTAGGTATCTGAAGCATGTATGGACTCATATCCCAGCTCTGCTAGCTACTGTCTCTGTGACTTTTTTTTTTCTTTTCTTTTCTTTCTTTCTTTTTTTTTTTTGAGACTGGGTCTCGCCATGTAGTTCAGGCTGGCTCTGAGCTCAGCCTCCAACTCACATCACAGCAATCCTCCTGCCTCTGCCTCCCGAGTGCTGGGATTACAGACCTGAGCCACCAGGCCCCGCACTGTGGTATGTGGTACTGGTTGCTGCTGGGCATGAGTCTCCATACCCAGTATGGTATGTGGTTTCTGGGGGATTGAACCTGGGTCTTTGTGCTTGCAAGACAGGTGCCAGAACCACTGAGCTAACTCCCTGCCCCTATGTGTAATTTCTTTTTAGTATCATTGGGTCTCTGGGAAGAATAACTCTATTATATGTTAGGTATATTACATTTTTAAGAAATTTCTCTGATTTTTTCCAAATGCTAGAACATTCTCATTGCCAGTACTTGGGAGTTCCTGTTATTGTATATCTTCAAGTTACATCTATTGACCTGTGAGTGTCTCAAGTTTATCTTTCTTTATTCCTGCATAGTACTTCATTATGCATAATGTCAATTTTTAAAAATTTATAGACTTTTAAAAGACACGTCTCATTGTGGTTTAAATTTGCCTCCCCTAATTACTAATTAGCTCAAATATCCTTTCATGTCTTCTTTGCCATTTAACTTTCTCCTTTGGTGACATGCTTGTTCAGAAGTCTTTCCCCTTTTAAAAAATTGGATCATTAGTTTTCTTAGTATTGTACATCTGAGAATATTAAAGTATATTTTATACATGAGGCTTTATGTTAGGTGACATACAAATCTTTTCTCAAATATTGAGCTTGTTACATTTTCTTAACAATTTCTTCTACTGACCATAAATCTTAATTTGTACGTTTGATTTATCATTTTTTCCTCTTCAATATCATATTTTTGGTGCAACTAAGCAATTTTTCTAGTTCAAAACCACAATAATTTTTCTTCTCTCTCTCTCTCTCTCTCTCTTTTTGTGCCAGGGATCAGACTCATGATCTCATGCTTTCAAGGCAGACATGACACCACTAAGCTAAATCCTCAACCCATTTTCTATTTTCTAGCAAATATATAGATTTACATTGTGCATCTATATCTGTGAAATCTTTGAGGTAAATTTTGTATGTTGCATACGTTTGGATCAAGTACTTTTTGTTTGTGTATCTGGGTCACCATCATTTGTTGATATAACTGCTTTCCTCACTAGTGCCTTTATGATTTTTCAAAAATTAATTGATCATTGGAGCTGAGGGGAGGGGTACAAAATTAATTGATCATAAACTGTCTAATTTGACACCTCCATTTACAGTCCATATAAAATCTAGGTTGCCTAGAGATGCATAAGATTGATGTAGCTGTTAAACACCAAAAATGTAGATAGTATAACTGAAAGCTATAATTTTAAAATTTTAATTAAATTGATACATTTTTTATTTTAAGAAACAAATAATAAGAAAATGCAATAGATATTGCACCTTACATCAAAAAGATTCCTTCAAAAAAGAAACATAACAGCACAAATCTTTTCTTCTCAGAACTACCACAAACAATTGGGGCCGGGGAGTTAGCTCAGTGGTTCCGGCGCCTGTCTTGCAAGCACAAGGACCCGGTTTCGATCCCCAGTAACCACATACAATACTGGGTGTGGAGACTCACACCCAGCAGCAACCAGTACCACATACCACAGTGCCGGGCCTGGTGGCTCATGGCTGTAATCCCGGCACTCGGGAGGCAGAGGCAGGAGGATTGCTGTGATGTGAGTTTGAGGCTGAGCTCAGGACCAGCCTGAACCACTAAGTGAGACCCTCTCTCAAAAAACCTAAAATAAATAAATAAATAAAAAATAGCACTACCACAAACAAAGCAGTATAAATGAAATGATTAGCACATATATTGACATATTTTAAAAATAATTAAATTTATAATTTGGGAAGTATATGAACTTCTCTCAGTTTCCCAGGGATACATGGATACCTGTTTATAGGAGCATGATTTACACTAAGTAGGTCCTGGAAACAGTGTATATATATTCATCAACAGATGAACAGAGACGCAACATGTGGTATTTATGCTTAATGAAGTACTATGCTGGAATAAAGGAAGATAAACTTGTGGCACTCACAGGTGGATGGATGGAACTTGAGAACATAGTGTTAAGTGAAATAAGCCAGACATACAAGCTCAATTTTAGTAACTTGCATAGTGCCAATGAACAGGATGAAATCAGACAATGAGAAAACAGATTTTAAGAAATGTAGTGAAAGTGAAAGTCATGAAGGAAATTCAAATATGTAGAAAAAGGCTGAGGTAAAGTTGTGTTGACTAGCTGTATATATATTCAGAGAAAGTCTCTATGAAAAAGGGCATTAGAGAAGCACACTGTGAAAAATAAAAGAACAAGACAGGTCTGTATGGTAGAAAGAAACGATGGCCTAGAAAATGTCTAGAAGGCAAAACTTCAGTTTGAAGGAATATGCATGTGGGAAACACACAGAAGCCAGGATGAACAAAACAGACTGATGTGAAGGAAGAGTAATAGGAGGCAAGTTATAGAGGTTCCAGAAAGCTGTGCATGCTGTCACAGGTAGTAGTAACAGTTTGACATTTATTCTGATAAAACAGGGAATTAGAGTGTGTGTTGAACAGCCAAAAGGAGTGATGTGAGTTACAATTTTTATATATTTATTTATTGAGACCAGGTTTCACATTGCAGTACAGCCTGCCCCAAACTCACTGTGTAGCTCAGCCCAGCCTCGAACTCACAACGATCTTCTGGTCTCTGCCTCCTGAATGCTAGGATTACAGGTGTGAGCCACCACACCTGGCACTGTGTCATGTGGTTGGGGGATCAAACTTGGTTTAGGACCTGCTCACCAAGCAGACACTGGAACCACTGAGCTAAATCCCGGCCTGTGACTTACAATTCTAAAAGCATCGCTGTTGTTATTACATAAACTGTGGAGAGTAGGGATGGCAGGAGAAACAGTAAGTAGGTCCTTGTAGTAATTTGAGAGGAAACAGGATGACTACTCAGAGTAGGAATAAAAGTACTAAGAACTATTAGGTATTAAGAAGTGATCATGTATTTTGAAGTAATTATATTTTGAAATGGAAACCCCATGTAGACAGATTTTCTAGGTACATTTCGAAATAGAGATAATAGGATTTGCTGAAGATATTGATATGTCATGGGGCTCAGTAGAGGTTGCAGAGATGATCTTCAGTTTTTTGTTTAAAGCATGGAAAGTGTGGATTTCTATTTCCTGAGAAATAAATGACCATACAAAGAAGAGATTTACAAGAGGAAGTCACACATTGCATTTTGAACAGAATGAGTTTGAGGTGCTTTCTGGACACTGATTTAGTCACTTCCTTGCTGTAGGGGATCATCACTTAACAGAAGAGAAATATATTTGACACAGTTTCAGACCATGGTCAGCTCGCTCCAAGGCAGAAACCAAGGTCATAGCAGAAGACAGCTGTTAAATCCACGGAAGCCAGAGTGGGGGGAGAAAAAGGAGGATAGGGGATGAGTGCACTTCTCCAAGTCATTCTCTCAGTGACTGTCTTCCATCCAGGCCCAGCACCAGCCAGCACATTCAGGCAGTGAACTTGGCAGTGAATGAATCTCTTAATGAACATGGTATACTCATCATGCAATCCACCCCAACACATGAAACTTTTGAGAAAATTTATATATAAGCCATAAATTCCACCTCTGCCCCTCAAAATAAGCATGTTCATCTCACTATGCAAAGTGCATTTAGTCTGTCTCTAAGAGTTGTCAAAGTTGTAACAATTCCGGTATTGTTGAAAGTCCAAGTTGAAAATCTCTGAGACTCAAGGGAAATTCTTATAAGTGAATCCCTATAAAAATAAAAAAGAAAGTTAAATATTTCGTACATATAATTGTATAAGATAAATATCTTCACTCCAGTAGGTAGGAATTGGGGCATTAAATGAATAGCATAAAAGCAAGCCCAAAAACCAGTAGGTAAACATTAAATCTTGTAGCTCTGCAGCCAGCACCTGAGATGGACTATGACGAGATGTGAGCTCCAAAGGACTTGGGAAGTTCTACCTTATGGCTTTGCTGGTTGCATCTCACATAGGCTCTTTCTTGGCTTGAATCTGTTTACTGCTTACATCATGCATTAGCAGACATTCCACATTTCCATCATCTCCAACTTCCTGAGGTCTCCACTGTACCTTGGGCTTCACTCTCACAGCTTCATCCACTAAAAATCTTAGTGGAACACTTCCTGACCTCTGAGACCTTCTTTCACAATCTGTAAGTCTGCCTGGTGCTACAACTCTTGCATTCTGCGTGCCTGTAAAATCAGCACCATGTGAATGATGCCAAAGTCTGTTACCAGTACAAGCAGTAGTCAGGCCCCTTTGAATCATGAGCTTTCTGCACCCGGATGGTTGAGTACTGTGAAACAAATCCAAGGGAATCAATTCTCTTGGTGAGCTTTTTGGAAAACAGGACCTAGAGGCTTTTTCTCAAAGGAAAACTTTGTAGTGTTGTGTCCTTGAGCCTGCAAAGGATGGATTGTTGCTGAGTACCAAGACTTTCCAAGGCCTCTTTCTTATTGCTAATGCTGATCTTTTCAGCAGACATACTCTCCAAGGCTCAGTTTCATAAGCTTTTCTTTTCTGCTGAAACTGCAAACTGTTCAAGTTATCCTGCACTGCCATTTTCTCCTGTTTCTCACTATAGATCTGGCTAACAGTTGCCAGCTACATTCATACCACAAACTGCATGTTGAACTACTTTAAAATTTCTTTCACCAGATCAATTCATCCATTTTCTTTACTCTCAAACTTTTGCAAAATATCAGGACATGGGAAAAATGTAGAATACTTTCTTCCAGAGCGTAACACAAATGACCCCTAGTCCAACTGCTAACGGTGTTCTACTTATTCACAATTGAAACCTCTTGTGCCTGACATTCACAGTCTGCTTTCTCATCAGCATTCTGGTCTTCTGAACTCAAACACATCAAGTATAGCTGATAGCTCTTTAGGCTTTCTCTAGCTGTCATTGGCAAACTTTTCCAAACTCTTCCCACAAATCAGTTTTAAAGGCTTCTAAACCACATCAGATATAGTTGCAGCAAAGGCCCCACTCTTAGCATGAAAATCTGTCTTAGTTCTTTCCTCGTTACTGAGACAAAGTGTCCAACCCTCACAAATTAAATGAGGAATTGGTTTGTTCACTCATGTTCAGTCCACAGTTGGCTGTCTCCTAGAAAGAAATGGCCTGATGAAAGGGGGTGGTAGAAAAAAACTGTTCAACTCAAGGAAGCAAGAAAACAGAAAGAGCAGAAATGATTTGGGATGCTAATATGCTTTTCTAGGTCATGGCCCCTGTGACCATCTCCAACCAGGTCTCACTTCCTAGAAGCACAATCAGCTTCCGAATTCATCAATGAATGAGTCCTCTGAACACTCTAATGCCCGCAGGATGCAATAACCTTCCAATGAGACCCTGGGGGACATTTTAGATCGAACCATAATGGATATGCAAGTAAAACCTTTGAGAAGGAAGTTCTATAAAGGAGAATATAGCTTAGAGAATAGTTTATTCTAGGAGATAAAACTTTGTGGTTTGCATGGATATGAATAATATTTAAAACTGTGGAATCAAATGAGATACCCTAGATAATATGTATGAAAAGAGAAAAAAATTCTCAAAACTGGTCTTAATAAACCAGAACTTGATTTCTTGCTTCTCTGAATGTTACATGTCCCTTTACTAAACTTACTTGGTTCTTTCCAATGTAGATTGTCTGGTAACAATCAATGTAGTTTTTTGTAAAGCATTGTGTGTTTGTTACAGTTCCAATGAACTGACCTCACGAATTTGATTAAGCAAATACAGAGGACATGATCAGTGTCAAGAAGAAAAGGGCACATGCTTTCTAGGCAAAGTGAAGACTAGGTTCTTGTAAAAGTAATACTGTAGAGTTGGAGATTTATATACAGCTGTGCATAGTTCTGAAGACTGGGATGTCCTCATAAAAGGGACCCAGTTTATGTCCTCATATGAGAAAGGGCAAAAGGTTGAAGAGCCTCCTTCAGTCCTCTTCTACAAACACACTAACACAATTGACAAGGATGGAACCCTTATGAGTTAAGCACTTCCCAAAGGCCACATCTCAGTACTCTCTTTGGGGATTATTTTCTAACTTATGAATTAGGTGGATATGATCATTAGACCACATCAGTTAGTGTTACTACTAAAGCTGTGGTCTCCTGACTAGTGTGGCTTGAAGAGAATCACAGACCACATTAAAGAAGAAGAAGTAGTTCACCTTTTGGACACAGGGTCCATGTGTGGTTATGCACATTCTGCATTGCACAACTCCAGGAAGTGCCTTTCCCCTTCTGGGAAAAGATTTTATATTCCTTGATTTTCCAGCAGATACTAGCACAGGATCTTGGGGAAGGGGTATCTTTTTTCATTGGCCTATTGGCACCTCATTTTACAAATATGGTAGATTCTGACCCTCCAAAGCTATGTGCCCACCAGTCTTACCATATAGAAAACAGATGTGAGTAGCAATAATTTCTTCTAGGGAGAAAGGAACAACATACAACTGGGATGACTTTTGGTACTAATAATTCAGTGATCAGTAAGTGTATTTGAATGAGTTTCCAGAATCATCTTTCTTAAAAACATTAGAACAGAAGTGGACAATGGTACCATGGGGAAGGACATTAAAGAAAGAATTGAAAACTGGATCTCCTGGAGCAAATTATTTGACATTTTTAAAGTGAAGATATTGGATAGCCAATTATCAAAATTTGAGTACTAGGAGCTGGGGATTTAGCTCAGTGGTGCCACCACTTGCCTGCTGGCAAGTGCAAGGTTCTGAGTTTGATCCTCATTACCACACACAAAAAAAATGTTTGTGAGGTTATAAGAAATTTCTGTCTCTTGCCCTCTTTCATAATTTTGGTATATTAGTAGGAGACTATCTGACTTAGAGGTTCAGCCAGAGGTATGGGGGAAGTTTGAGCTCTGCTGTTTATTAGCCAAGACCTTTGGCTGCTCACTGAACTTCCTTGATGTTTGTTTTGCTCACATAAAAAGGCAAGAGCATTGTCTACTTTAAAACACTGTTAGGAAGACTAATAGGAGATATAGTCATAAGATGTCTCAATAAAGCTTCATATATAGCATGTGTATTATTACCGTATATGTTATTCTTATTTTACATATTGAAGGAATCATTTGTATTATGAAATTTCCCCATTGCAGTGATACATCAACAAATGCAACATGAAAACCAACGTATTGTTTGATTAAGGGCCTCTGAGCCATGAAACAATCGTCTATCTCATGTCATATTATCTTCCTAACACCCTGGGGAGAGGATGAGCTTAACTTCACCAGTGTTACAGGTGAGGAAGTTAAGTGTTAGCTGAACACAGGTTGATCTGTTACTACCTTTGAATATAGTTTTAAGTATTTAGGGGAGATGTTTGAATTTATTTTTCTCTCTCACTGTATAATCCCTTCAAAAACAATTCCATTCTGATAATTTAGTTATATGTTTTAATTCTCTCTCTTCTATTCCTCTAAGCTTGTCAGTCTACATTTCCTAAATGGAAAGAGAGATTTATATGCATAACATATGTGAAGTCTACTGTGAAAGAAGCAGAGACAGAATTGGGTCCCTCTTGTTTCTGATTTCAGAGCAAGACCGTCAGTCCCTCTGTTTCCTTCTTGTCCTTGACGAAGTAGTAGGGTGGATTTTAAATACTGTCCCTTGTTTACTCTTTTAATCAGTACTTCCTGTGTCTATGGTGACAGTTGATGGCTTCTGTCAACTTGAGCAAGAAACACCCAACTGAAATGGATCAGCACAGTTCTGAGTGTGGGTGAGGGGATTCACTGTACAAAGAAGACTAACCCCAGGACATAAAGGGGAGCAAAGAAGGA
>PVIR01034373.1:0-17215 GCA_004026965.1 Petromus typicus
TTGGGATAAACAGAAAATGAAGAAGGATAGGCCACTTCTGTCTGTTTTTTTTTTTTTTTGGGGGGGGGAGTTGTTTTTTCAATCTTTGCCTTGATCTTAGACGTCCTCTCCTAGCTTCTAATGCAGACTCTTCTGTTTCCATTACAGACCCTTCAGCTCCTGATACAGACTCAGATGGGGTACAACACTGAGCTCCAGAATTTCACCTGCATCCTTCGGATCTCCCACGTGTAGTCAGAACTTTTGTACTTTTCCACACTTGGCTCTGGCTGGCTATTACAAGCCAAACCTAGGAATTCTAATATATTTGTATGCTTTGATTAAATGTGTTTCTCTAGTAAAAGAAAAGACTGATATGCTTATAAATGTGATCTGCTGGAGAAAAATATTCTATAATTCCTTTTTCATCCTTAGATGTCTGAAAGTGCTGTGATGTTACTTTCTATCTTGTTCAGTTTCATTATTGTTTCAGTTATTGATTTTTGTGTAATGAGTCACTTGAAACTTAGCATCTTAAAATAAAAATGTATAATGTCTCCATGACTCTGAGAGTTGATAGAACTCAGCTGGACAGATCATGCTTAGAGCCAATCATGTGTTTTCAGTCAGACAATAGCTGGAGCTGGAGTCACTAGGAGGATGACTCACTCATATGACCGGAACTTTATGCCAACTGTTGTCTGGAAGTAAACTAAAGCTGTTTATAGAAAATGAGTAGCTCTGTACATGGATGCTCCTTGCACCCTTGGCTCTGCTTCACATAATATGTCATTTGCACATATTTTCTTAGACAACATATTCTCTGACCTTGTCTTAACTAGGCCCTAGAAGGTATAGAAATAAGCTGTATCTTTTTATTGGGGAATAGCACCATTATTTTGAAGAATAAAATGTGGAATAGGAGAAATCACTTTCTTTGGTCATCCTTGGAAAATATACATTTCTGTGATGATTGGGAAACAATCTTCAGACTACCAAGTTTTCATATAGCACATGTCTGAAGCTGGGAAAGTCCTTCATAATTTGGAGCCTCTCTACACGCTTTCTACAATTCTTTCTGCTTTTATTGTTCAGACTTTAAATATTTGAGGACCTCATGTTCCCTTAAGTACAATTATTTTTAATTTTATCCCTCAAAAAACTAGTATTTTCTATTTCCTTTCTCCAAAACTGATCTTCCTGTTGGTAGTTGTGGAAGATACTTCAATACATTCGACTCTCCTAATCCATATTGACATATAGGCCCAGATGTCTGCTGGGAATAATAGGATATTAGGAAATGAGCTTCCACAAAGAGAACATGTTCTTTCTGGCTGAGTAATATTTTGATAAGAGTTTATAGAGAGCTTAGAGTACAAACAAAAACTTCAAGAAAGTTTTCTTTGATATTCATTTTCAAACTTTAAAACAAAGTCAGATTTAAAGAGCTTAATTATTTTATTTCCTTATGACTCTTGCTCCAACTTTCTTTGCCCAAAGAAATCCAGGTTTGCTTCCCCTTTGAGAGGTGAAAATACTTCTTACAAAACAACTCTTTTCCTCAAAGTTGACAATATAACGAAAGATTTTATTGTAGATTTAAACAAATTATGCTCTTGATTGGATTTACATTTACTTCTTTCACATCTTTCAAAACATTTTCATCATTAATTTCAGGGAAGGACGTAGAAAACTGTTGCATGGCCACATTTATGGCAGAGACGGTCAAAATGAGAGTGAGAGTAGAGGTTAAAAGACCCGAGTTCAAATCCTAGCAGTGTAACTTACAGTTTAGACATTAGATAACTCATAGTACTTCAGCATGTACAAATCTAAAATGAGGACAATGATAGAATTCACTTTGTTAAGCTGCCATGACAGTTTTATTTAACTAGCAAGTAGCAAATACTAGAATATCTTTGCTATTGGTTTTATGTAGTTACTGTCCACTTTTAGAAAAACTCTCATGTGACAGAAGAATAATACATTATGAGATCAATATGGAATCATTTGCATGCTTTTGGTGTGTTCCCTCTGTTCATGTGTTGCCTCCCCAAGGGAACAGAATGCGTGGGAAACCATCATTGTATCAATATGCTCATGCTGGGCCCACGGTTCCTTCAGGAGGAGAACATATGGTAGAATTTCAGGCACCAGAGGAGGTCAATGAGGAGAATATTTTGTTGAAGAGAAAAACTATTAAAGTTGCTGGTTTTATCCACTCCTGGAGTCAGCTGTTCTCCTTAAGTATAAAAATAAAAATATTTGTACTCTTGTTTCTATTCATTGTATCACTTTATCTCAAAATTTCTAATGAGTTTGATTCCCAAATTTTAAAGATCATTGATTAGAAATTCATTACAATTCAAAACCCATGTTCAGGAAAAAATACTGACTTAAATAGCTAATATGGTGAGGAGGATAGGTAAAGAGGGTAGTTTTCAAGGAATACTTTTAGATAATATTTAAGAAGCTAAGAAGAAAAACAATATAATTTGTATGAAAATAACCCTGAAAAACATAGCCAATTTGAAAAACAATAATAAAATATGTTGGCAGATCCATTCTGATTACTACCTAACTTTCCCTATGACATGAGGTTTCATCAGTTATATTTTGTATTAAAAGAAATCAAGTAATGAGTCCAAGTTCTGCAGATGTCTTCGTATGCCGAGTCACATTCAGATAGACCCACTGTACTTTCATTTCTGAAACTTAGCCTCTGGGTACATATTCAGTGCTTACATTTTAATTTATTTTGCTCCTCTCATCGATACATTTATCTTGGTAAGTAAGGCACTTTAAATTATATGCTAAGATATTTCTCTGCCTCAACTTTCCTCAGATGTTCTGATAAACTATTCTAGTCAGAACAATCATGTCCCTGTCTTGTTTTCTGATGTGCGTAACCTCTCCATCCTTCCCTCATTTCATATCTGTGACACATTCCTCTCCTCCTGTTTTCTGGTATAAACTTTGTCTATTCCTAATAGAATTTTCCTTGTGATCACCTCTACATATCTTTCCGTGATCTCTCAAGTTCACTGTGGTTATATGTCTGTTGAATTCCATGTGTCCATGTTGGAGTTTGATTTGTTTCATAGCACAGGCCTCTTTCTTTTCTTTGCATAGAAGTCTTTCTGAGTAGCAGAAGGCCTTAGAATTCCTCTTGGATCTTTTACTAACACATAATAAACCTTCAATAAATGTTGAGTAACTGATTATGTGTTAGTTTTTTTACTAAAAATTCAAGCCATGGGCTTTTTGTGTTAAAAGACAAATCCTATGGATGAAAATAATTGTGAAGAATACAACACAAAGTGTACTTTATGATGAGGGAAGATCCCTTCTTTTCCTTTACAGAGAATTTGTAATATATAGTGGGAGGGAGCAAAAACTAAATAAATGTAAACTTGAACATAATGGATGTAACCTAGACATGTTGTTGAGGTAACTCAGTGTTGAGATTAGACAAGAAAATAAGTGAATACTGGAAAACAAATATGCAAATTAATAAGTCCTTGTTGGCCGGCCTTAAATATCTTCATGACAAGAATAAAAGCAATGATTAATGCAATAAAAACAGGAAAAAATACTCAAAGTTAGGCCATATAATTTGAAAATCCTCACGTGGTTCAGCCAGTGGTGTGAGTATGATTCATGCACTGAACTGTGAACTGGACTTTGGTCTCCTCATGACTCAATTTCATTCTGGAGAAAACAAAAAGACTCCTCTGAACAGTTACAAAAGTTTGTCACTTTCTGTCTGCAATCAGTGTTGACCTCAAAGGATGGCACTGAGGAATCTATGAAATGTTCTACTTTTTCTGTTTTTCTGGAATTTATATTCCCTGGCTTTCTACCTTCCCAAAGAAGAATATGCTGCCGTGTTGTCTTTTGTTTTATAAATATCAAATCTACGTCTGTATATTCAGATTGGTAATCTTTTACTTGGGCATCATATATGCATCATACATCATTTTCATAAACTCTTACTTGATAGGAACAAATCTCATTTACAGATGCAAAAACTGAGATGTAAGGAGGTCCTGACACTTGCCTACAAAATTTTTCAATCTTGGAGCAGGTATATGAGTCCTTGTTGTTTTTCTGTCTGAGTCTACACTGTGGTTGATGCATCAAACTGATTTGAGGTTATTGGTCTTTTTCCATTCATCCCACCACTTTGCTGCCTTATTCTTCTTCACTACCCATGAGAGAACGCTGCTCTCTTCTTTATTTAAGTATGAAACTTGTTTTCTGGAAATCTTAACAGAATAGAGTCTATAAGCATTGGCTAAAAAAGTTATTAAGAAAAATTATCACAGTAAATATCCAAAAGGTAATGGAAAATATTTGCTGTTTCCATACCTAAGCAAGAAGGGAAATAGTGCAAAGGGAATATTTCTGAGTTTTTCCCCCAAACACTGATTTACTTGCTCATATGAATGTTTAGTCTCTAACCAACTTAGTTACAAGAGTGAAGAATAGATAGAAGCAAAGATTCCATAGCTATAAATGAAAATAATCTTATCTTTGCAGTTAGATAAGTATGTAGAAATAGATATAAATATAGATGTGAAATGGATACATTTCTTTTGGTTTGGGCAAGACTGTAAACTAAAAGTACAATACATAATTCAGTAGCTTGTCTTCAAGTTTAATTTTTCTGTCGTTGGAATGAAATGCTCCAAGAAGTATTGAGAGAAGAGGTAAAGATCACTCTAAGGATGGTGTTTTATGTGTTGGAATTGAGCTGAGCTATGAAGGCAGCATAAGCTCTGGAAATTTGGAGCAGTAGTGATGCTCTGCTGAGTCTGATTGTTATAGTGCTGGAAGACAAGACATGTGAAACCAGTAAAGATCTAATTTCCTAACACTAAGACAGTAAAGTGAATTTAAAAAGTAGCAAACATGAGAGTATAGATCTTCTTATTATCATGAAGAATTTATCTGGAAACAGTATGGAAAAAAATTGGTAGAGAGTGAGTGTTTGTCACATGTGCTAAAATACATTTTCCTCAGCAAAACTGCTTTTCCATTTGTGTTTTATCTCTTCCCCTGAGTCCCAACATAGTGCCAGGCCTTGGGATGTTTGAGTGTTGAAACACTGCAGAGCAATAGTTTACTGCCCTCTGGGGAGGCAGCTAAATCCTAGCACATCTGTGCATTTTAAAGAAACTAAAAGATAGGCAAAATAAATTTTGGGGGAAGGGTTGTGGTGTTTGATCTTTTGCCTTCATCAACTTTGAATATGGTTCTCTTCATAGCACAGATGGTTGGTGAGTAAAGGTAGATTCAATCTTGGACACTTTTAGTAGCAGAGGTAAAAATGAGGGAACACACACAAGACCAACATCTTCATTTAACCACTGAGATGCTATAGTTTCCATTTCCCTTTGGCAGATATTTGAGCCCCCCCCCCTCATATGTATAACTCTATATAGCTCTATGCCCATCTTGTTTTTTTGTACTATTGCCTTCTTGTACCAATAGGACACATTTGTTACAATGAATAAATTATTACTAAACACAGTTGCTAATATACATTATGATTCCATTTTTATACTTTTTGATGTTACTTTGCTATATCACCATAGTTCTTTGACTTTTGACAAGTGTAGAATGCCATGTATCCATGATTACATCACTATCCAGCAGTTTTAGTGCCTAAAACTGCCCTGCGCAACACCTAGTCAGGCCTCCATCTTCTCATGTTTCTCGCATTGAATGTGAAAATCTGGAGGACCAAAGTGAGTCAGCTTGTAGTCAGACAGTCTACAGAGACAGATTTTTCTTAAAGACTTTGAAAGTACAACAATACATGATGTAATAATTGTATGCTTACTGTGGCTTACTAGTTCCATATTCTTCCCTTCTGCTCCACTATTACTATTTCTTTGGATAGGACTAAAACTGACATCCAAGTACATACAGCTTAAATGAAGAGAAAGTACAAATCTTATAATGATTTTTTTAAATAAATGAAATAATAGTGTTGCTTGTTGTTTTACACCTGTAATCTCAACACTCTAACTGGAGTGTTGAGGCAGGAAGATGGCAAGTTGGAGTTCAATCTGTGGAACTTAGTGATTTAGCAAGATCTTATGTCAAGGTAATAACAATAGTGAAAAATTTAAAAAGACTGGGATGTGGCTTAGTGTGAGGCTTCTGGCTCCAACTAAAAAGGAATCATAATTACTCTTGTGCATGGAAATTCTGCTCTCTTTCCTTTGTGATTGTTTTTTAGGATAGAAAGACTCAAGCGGAAAGGTGCTCGTGGGAGGAGACAGCTGAAGCTCCCTGAGTGGAGTGCAGGCACATGACAAAGGAGAAGCTCCATGCACAGGCTTTGGTCCCAGGCTGTAAGGAGCACCAGTCAGTAAATCTAAGGTTTTCCTTTAAGTTTATCAGTCTGGCTCGGCAGGAACCAGAAGAAAAAGGCTCCACAGGAGTAAACATTAAGCAAGAATTAAGTACTTTTGTTAGCGGTCCATTTAGATCATAATTAAGAATGTGAACTCTACAGCAAGAGACATATAAATTCACATCTGGCTCCTGGAACTGTGTGACTCTTCTGTCTTCCAGCTTCTCTACCAGCTACATGGACAAGATAGTGAAAGTAACTATATTTTAACCGGTAGCAGTGAAATTGACAATGAGATAGTAGTCCATGGGGATCCTCTTTCAGCCACCCACGAATGTGAGGAACCTTCTAAACAGTAATTTATGATGAGGACTCTTCATAGTGAGCTACTAAATGATACACTGTAACAAAGAAAGGGTGGACTGAAACCTCTGTTGAGAGCTATAAAAGAAATCACAGAACCAGTGAAGAGAAGGCCAGTCTTTCTATAAGACTGGGCAATATGGAGGACCCTGGAACTTGAAAGCAAAAGGTTCAAAACTCTTGACTGCTGATTAAATAACAAGCAAACAGCTAGCTCTTAACTTAGTCTCCAAACAGGCTGGATACTTAGGCTTGCTGGGCAACTTCTGCCTGTTCTCTACTGAGAGATTGCTCATGAGTTCTTGACTCATCTACTGTTCTCCTCTATACTTTGTTCTAAGATGTTCTCTAATTCATATATACCTTTGAGTATAGATATCTTTAAGTATCCAAGTTATCTAAAAGCTTCAACTTTGCATTATGAAGTAAGCTAACAAAACTTACTTAAAAGCAAAAATGTGAGATAATAAGACTCAGAATGCAAATTATAGATGTAGGTCATTGCCTTAGAGAAGAAACATTCAGTTTAATGAGTGGAAAAGACACACACACACAGAGAGACAGAAATACCTGGGGCCACTGATTCCAGAATGACCATAGTTATGTTCAACCTGGAGAGCAGAATCTGACCCTGGTTTCCACCTCTTCCAAATGATTGGCTTTCTTTAGATGATGTGATATAGGGTTGAAATTCTAACTACAATGCTCATGAAAACCATGCTCTGTAAGGAATTTTCTTTTGAACATACAAAAATTCAAGCTACTCCAGCAGAGAGTGTTTGGTAGGGGAAAGGAAGCAATTTTTGTCATTATGTTAATGTGTCATTCCAGCTTTGCCAAGAGTCCTCCGGGTATAAGGCTTTCTCCAATGTACAATCTTGTTTTGCTGAAGTGTCACAGAAAGATCCCTCTCTGGGGAGAGTTATATTTGATTTTTATATTTTATACAAGGATAACAGTATAAGGAAAGCTTGGGAAACTGCTGCACCAGGCTCTGAGCATATGCTTCAATTTGTTTACAACAAACAAACATCTTCTCAGCTACTGTTACTGTCACCATAGCAACGAGATTGAGGTTACATCTATCAACAAAGCACCACATAAAGCAAAGGCGAAGAGTTAATACAGAAGAGGAATGGTAATTATACAGCAGCCAGTTGCCAGTTCAAACACAGAGTCCTGCTTCCAAATTGAGGTTCCATTTCCTATGCAAAGTGGGAAATAGAACTCTGTAGGCATTAGGAGCCCATTTCTACATCTGTCTGGAATACGGACAAATAAACAGCTGGAAATTCTCCACAGATCTTAAATCTATGGCATAATCCAATTAGTACATTTATCTGTCTTTGTAATTTAAAATTGCTTCATTAATGAGAAAGAATAAAAATCAAGAGTGACTGTACCAAAGAAACTTTCTTATTTTAAATGTGAATATTAAAACAAAGATCCAGAAAGCAAGAATGGCTTAGACAATAAAGCAAAATTCAAAGGACATTTCATGGCTTTCTCATTGAGATAAGTGACTTTATGCGAACTGCATTTGTACCTAATAAATTTCACCTACTATTGGTCAGGTACTCTTATCCTATTTAGTTCATACTTTCATACTTTAATTGAAAATGAATGGAAGCATATCAGAGAGGTGTGATGGAAAATACACAAATGGAAAATACTGATTTATTCACAAAACTTTAATTGGATACTCACAACAAGTCAGATATACTAATCCCAAAAGACAATGAAATAAATAAAAGAGAGTTCCTGTTCTCAAAATTAACTTTGAAAATATAAATAGTTCAGGCTGAATGATATGTCTAAGAGAAAGCTACAGCAGAGATATTGACATACTGTGAAGCAGGAATCCCTCAATGCAGCTAGCTGATTTTGGTACTTTTTTTTAGGTAACTTACGTTCACCTTTGTGTATAAAAATCAAAATGATACCTATGGGTAAAGTATGTGACTGCTAAATACAATGGACACAATGTTCTCATAAATTTCTATTAAAACTTTTTGTTTTGTAGATACAGCAAGTTATAGTAGCAATTGCCCAGATTTTGCCCTGGCTTAAGACTTCATTTTCTCAGGTTTCCACAATAAACTACGACAAGCTCATGTAACTCTAAACAACATTAACTTATACTCTCTCAGTTTTGAATGCTTTAAGTGAAAATCGACAACTGCACGTTCTCCATGAAAGTTCAGTTAATCTTCACAGTGACTTGATGAACACATGACACAAACTAGTATCTTTGGTGCTGATGTCAGTGACTTGCCCAAGGCTGATTCTCATAGGAAGAGTCTGCTAGGATATGTCATTGACTTCAGAGCCTGAGCTCTTAAACGGCATACAACACAATGGAGCATTAGAAGATGATAAGGAGGAATTAGCAGTAGGACCTATGACAGGGAAAGGAAGATAAAATTATAATGTAGACACAAAGAAAAGCTTCTGTTCTGTGGGAGAAAGAAAAATTAAGAAGCAGACAAACAACCAGCACAGGTGAAGCATGAACCTCAAAGCGGGGCTTAATGAACACGATTCTGGAGAGCTATATAAGATGCAATTATTTAGGGCATCAGATGACTCAGAATTGGTTTTTCGAATAGCTTTGAAGAGGTTGTATATTTCAAATATATTACTGACTATGAAGGAGAGAATGAGTGGCAAAAAACACACTGTAAAAGTCTGCCCAGTGTCATTGGAGACAAAATATCCTAGTGGGACATTTCAATGTCAGGAGGGACTATGATTAAGGAATAGATGGAAATGATGGCATGGGAAAAACTACAAAAAGAAAAACTGAGTATTTTTTTATTTACATTTTTCAAAGCATACCTACATCTTTTGAACCATGATTGATTTTATTTTAGTTTATTATGATTCTTGCCATCTTCCTGATTTTTCAGTTGGATTGAAGTGCTGGTTTTAAATACTGTTTTCTTTCTTTTTCTTCCTAGTCTTGGTCCACCTCTTTCATTATTTATTTTACCAAGTGACTTGGGCAATCCAGAAAACCTGACAGGTTTTTCACTTATTTTTATTTTCTTAGTCTTCAATTAGAGATTTTCTTAGATCAGCATTCTCCTTTTTTAAATTTAATCTTTATTGGTATATTATGAATACACATCATCATCGCATTCAACATTGAGAGTTTGTACCAGAATATCACATGACTTGATTCTCATTTTTCCCCTTTTCCCCCAACCCTGCAACCTCCTACCCCCTATATACATAATCTTTGTTTCCTTTTTTTTATTATTACCACATTCATTTTGCCCTCGTTTTTCCTTTTGAAGCAACCATGGTGAGGTTTGAGGGTAGAGCGCTCTAACACGGGAATAGGAGTAAAGCGGCCTTTTATGCCAGCGGCTCCATGAGTGACTCCTGTCAATCTCAAGAGCTCCAAATAGAAATTGGTTCTCCTTTATCTACTTCCTTTTACATCTACAAAACTCACTTTCATGAGAGTTTCCCTAGAAATATATGAAGAGTATCTTTACAAAGCAGAGCAGCTATGGTGGTGTGTCAAGCAGAGTTGAGGGGACTTTCAGAGTCCGTTCTTCTCCTTTAGTGACAGATCACAGAAGCTGTGGTTGGTTTTTAAGATACATTCTACAAAGAGCATAATTTTCAAGTGAACCCAGAGTTACTCAATAATGCAGTTATCACACAGTTGCCAAGTTTTATACAGAGGGATGTTTTCCTCTTTTACTTTTTACTGACCACTTTAGGATTCTCTTAGGCATCCCTTATAAGTCAACTCTAATTGTTCCTAGGGCCTTAGAGCTTTACAGCACTCCCTCAAAAGTAGGCTGCCAAAGTCTCACACTTCAAAGGGCCCAGCCCTCTTTCTTGGTTGGGAATGGTTGTTATTTCCTCCTTTCCTCAAATCTGGAAATGTACATTCATATAATTTTATTCAGTATCGTGAGCTTCATGTACAGAACTCTTATCCCAGTGACTTCAAAGAAAATAATTGAGCATTCTTTTGTTTTTAATTCAAATCTTTATGGGTACATTATGAATATACATCATCACTGCATTCAACATTGACATGATTTGATTCTCATTTTCCCCCTTCCCCCACCCTCCCTGCAACCCCCCACCACCTGTATAAGTAAGGTCCATTTCTTTCTTTTTTTTTTAAATTACTATCACATTCTTTTTACCCTCATTATTTACCCATACACCCTATTTAATTTTAAATATTTTTAAATTTCACAATATCAACTATGTATACTAGAACTCATGTACTGACTTTGCAGTGATGACATTTACCTACATTCAGAGAGCTGCATGTGAGCTCAGTGAACCTGAGGTTCCACAAAGTAGACAATCACAGCTCTTTGAATTTTTCTGCACATGAAAAACACTGGAGATCTTAAAAAATAAATAAACTCCAGCATCCAGCCTCAGTTATATCAGAATTTTCAAAGCTGAGATTTGTGCATTTGCATTTTTAAAAACTTGCTTCTTAAATTATAGTGTGAACATTAATTACTCTGTAATATTTTAAACTGAAGATTCCCACTCAAAGATTTGTGCGCTACTGATTTCACACTGAGTATAAAAACACCTAGAGAACAACAACTTTTAATTGATTTTATTGGTGAATTTTATGCAAACATTATGATTGCATTCAACACTGAGAATTTGTACCTGCACATGACTTATTTTGACTTTCATTTTTCCCATTTCCATGCCTATAACCCTATAACCCCCATCTCTATACACATAAGCTTTGTTTCCATTTTTGTCATCAAATTTTTTCTTTCTCTTCTTTATTTTCCCCTACTCTCTTTTCCTTTTCTTCTTTGAATGTTCTCTTTATATTATGCAATACCTGTCATACATTTTAGAACCCAGTTACTCTTTCAGTTTCTCATATGAGGGAAACAATATGGCATTTACACATTTGTGTACTATTTATTTCACTTATAAGTATGTCCTTGAAGAACATCCATTTAAGTATAAATGACTCAAATATATAATTCTTTATGGCAGAGTAATCCTCCATTTTATGTTTTTTTAAAAAACACATCTCTATCCTGTTGTGGAAAACAGTTGTAAAAAGAAGCTGTACACTGTAATCTCTCTGGGGAATAAAATGTGAATACAAAATCCTCATAGAATCTAGATGTCACCCTTACAGAGTATTCCTTGTTTACACTAATATTGCTCATATTTACTTCACCACTGTACTTGACTGGCTAACCAAGAGATAAGAAATGACAAATCCCCATTATGGAGTGCAAGCATGATGTGTATATTTAATGTACCAATGAAGATAATTAAAAAAAAAAAAGAAATGAAATTTTTCAACGACAATGAAAATGCCCAAGGAATATCAGTAATACAGCACATTGGCATACTGCTTACAGTAGACACTTGATTACTGAATTCAATTCCTTTATGAAGTTTCATTGTAATTCTAATTATTCATTTGAAAGTTTAGGATCATCTATACAAGCTTCAAAGTCTCTCTTGTGTATTCAGGCAGACTACAGTGTCCTTAGAAAGACACTGGCTCAGGATTTCTCAATTAACCCCATAAAAGAAAGGATGTTGCAATGTTCTTTCCAGTATTCTTTAAGGATTAAATCTGAGATTGTAACAAAAAAGAAAGGAAACAAATTTTATGTATATGGGGGTGGTGGTAGGGTGGGTAGGGCTATGGGAAAAAATGAGAATTAAATTGTGTCTTATACTGGTACAAATCCCTACTATGGAGTGCAATCATGATGCATATATGTAATGTACCAAAAAGATTTAAAAATTTTAAAAAAAATCTGTATCTGTGACTATTTAGAAGCCCCAGTGGCTGGCAGTCAGGTTATAACTCAAGACTTTGTAATTTAAAACTAAAATTCTGGTCATAATCCAAGTTGTTGATATGTCAGGTCAATCATAATTCAAGAGTCTATGGTATTTTAAATTAAAGAGGTTTGGAGAGCACTAGTCACTAGAAGGGACTTTTTATGAGTATATCCTGAATTATGAATAAGTTATGCTCCAGGAGAAATTTTTGCAAGTCATATTCATTCATAAGCCAACAAAATAAGTCTATACAGTGCACCGGTGAAAGTTCAAAACACAAATATTCAGAAATCAGGACTTACTGCATTTCTTTGAGTATATAAAGTCCAGCAAGAAAGCAAAAAGTGAATTTTAGTTTGTTTCCTGAGTTTTCACTAACTACCTTCATCTGGGGACTAGAATTACTGAATTATGTCAAAATAGCTGAACAGATTTGGCATTTTTTATAACCAGTGGGAATACTTTCCTTACAAAATCATGACTAGGCCCAGTAATACTACAATGGGGATGTCAAACAAGCAAAATATCAAAATGCAAACCATGGCAAGATCACATGACTGGACCCAAGGTGGCCACGAGAGGCCAGACTTTGGATTGGATTCTGAAGATAGAACCTAGCTTTCCCAACTCAATGGATTTTTCAAACAATTCAGAGTCAATAAAAATAATCCTTAAACCAAGACAACAAGGAAGGTTCCCAGATGTATTATGAGAAAGCAGAGCCTCTGCTGAAGTTGGTGAGAATGAAGACTGCTGTGACAGTGGCATGGTGAAGGGTTATGCATATGTGTGACAGGGGTAGATCCAGAATGCTCTAACCTTGAAAATGGATTAACACTTTTCTCTTCTCCATAACTTTGTAAATGGAGTTTGTACCACCAACTTGGAGAGTCCCTCCCTGAGCCACCAAGACCTTTCCCGGAAATTGAGGCCAGGGACCCTTTCCAGAAGGCCAAAGATGGCCAAGCTAAATTTCTTTCTATTGTCCCAGCTGTGTATTCTTCATGCATCAACACATACTTGTACAAATATTTTATCATACCATTGTAATGTAGTTTAATTGTGGCCACAGAATAAAAATAAGAAAAGAAGAGAGGTAGAGAGAAGGAAACCAGTACATGAGGCCAAAGCTAAGGCAGAAGACATGATGCGAATGCATTTCTCCTCTGCAGTTGTATTGGAGGGAAGAGTAGTATGTTCTGAACTTTTTTTTCCCCGAATCTCCAAATATTATTTAATGTTACACTTAGATTAAAGTAAAATAAATTAGTAAATTAAAAAACAATTACATGACTGGAAAGTAGATACTAACTAAAAACAAGTCACTATATTAGCAACAAAGTTTAACATTTAATTGGTCCTCTATCTTCAGGAGAGAGAAAGAGAGAGAGAGAGAGAGAGAGAGAGAGATAGAGAGAGAGAGCAAAACAAGGCAACAAAATGCCTTTAAAAATTTCAGTCTCCCAAATCAGATCCAAAAGGCACTGATGAAGAGGAAACTGAAAGCCAAAAGATAAATTATATTAAAAGATTCAAATATGAATGAAAGAAACTCAGTGAGCTCAAAAATGGTATAATTGAAAAGATAGTGGTATTAATAAATAGAATAATTGTCCTTAAATAAGATGTAAAAATTAGCAGAGCCAACCAAAGTGATTAAAAATATGGACAACCAGCTCAGCGAATAGTAGTATCTATTAATGAAACAAAAAAGTCTAAGAGTTAAAAAATTATTTTGAAAGTATGGGCTACTCCTAGTATTTTTTTTTCCTTGTCATATGTTTTCCTTTCACTCTGTGGGTGGTTTCTCTTGCTATGGAGAAGCTTTTTAATAGGATAGATCCCAGCTGATTCTTTGTGCTAATTCACTGAGGTTTTGTTCATTAAGTCTTTCCCTATGCCAATGTCTCAGAGTTCCACCTGACCTATTTTCCAGCAGGTTTAGTACTTCCACTCTAATATTTAGATCTTTCATCCACTTTGATTTCATTTTGGTGCATGGTGAGAGATATAGTCTAGTTTTAATCTTTAGCAGATTGAAATCCAGTTTTTTCAGGACCATTTTTTTAAACAGATTGTCTTTCCTCCAGCTGGTTCTCAGACAAAGGAGTACTATCTAGAATATACAAAGAATTTCAAAAATCACATCCTCACATTTAAAGATCAAATTAAAAAATGGGCATCTGAAATGAATGGACATTTTTCAATGAAGAAGTAGAAGCAGCAAAGAAACACGAAAAATGTTCAACATTACTATTTAGTTGACTGGTGCAGATGTAAATAACACTGAGATTATATCTCATTTCAGAAAGAATGGTCCCTATCAAGAAATCAACCAATCACAAATACTGATGGGCTGTAGGGGAGAAAGGAACACTTTTCTTCTATTGGTGAGACTGTAGACTGTAACATTGTGGATATCAGTATGGAGATTCCTCAAAAACTAAGATGAAAAGTCTCATTTGATCCTGATTTTTCCCAAAGAATTAAAAGCATCATACCACAGCAACATAAGCACTCCTATGTTTATTGTGACACAGTTTGTAACAGCTAAATCTTGGAAACATCCCAAAAGCATGTCACCTGGTATGTGGAGAAAGATGATGTGGGCTTTTTAAAAAATGGACTATTATGCCACCACAAAAAAGAAGAACTTGAAACATCTATAACTAAATGAGTGTACCCTGAGGCCATACTCATAAATGAAGTAAAAAGAACATATGTATAAATACTGTTATAATTTCTCTAGTGTGCAAAGCTAAAGGTATAAATGAGATTCAAAATGTTTAATAGTTGTTGTGAGATAGGAAGAAAATCTTGAAAAGGGAAAGGGATCTAGTGGAGGGACAGCGGAAACCAAAATAAGAAAGAAATAATTGAAGTTTTAAAGGAAAACAATAAAAAATATGTAAATGAGGGAGTGGAGGGGTTGAAGAGAGGTCAGGTAAATGGGAAAATAGGAATCATGCTATATCACATACAAGTATAAATTCTCAATGATGAATATGATCATAATGTGTACCTAAAATGTACCAATAAACTCAATTAAAAAAGAAAATTTGGCAGAAGAAATGACCAATGTAGAGACAGCCTACAACTATAAAATAAAAATGATAAACATGAATATAAACTCTGAGATAACTCAAAAATGAGACAGCAGAGAAAGTCAATTCAACATCAGGTAGATGTGACAAGGAAGACTGACCTAAAACTTACTGGAATTACCAAGACAGTCAGAAGACAAAATGAATGGAATTAAAAGTCTAATTACTGATATCATAGCTGAAAATTTTCCAAGTATAGAGAAAGAATTAAACATAATAGCTGAGAAAAGCATGAAGAAACTCAAATAGCCATGAACAAAAAGATCCACTACAGGATGCATAGTCAAAATCACTAAAGTTCAATACAAAGAAAAAATCTCATGAGCTGTTAAAAAAAAATTAGTTACAAAAGTCAACCCTCTAGGATTGTGGCAGACTGATCAACTCAAACCTTCTAGAGGAGTTTGGAGTGTAATGCTTTAAGTCTTAAAAGAAAACTAATTTTGATTCATATTAATATATACTGCAAAATTATTTTTTATCTCTATTGGTACATTACATACACACATCATGATTGCACTCCATAATGGGGATTTGTACCAATAGAAGACACAACTTAATTCTCATTTTTCCCACTGCTTTATCCATACTACTTCCCCCCCATATACATAAAATTTGTTTCCTTACTTTTTTGTTATAATATCATTATTTTCCCCCTTCACCTTGTTTTACTTTGAGCATTATCTATTTCACAATGTATAACATACAATTCTAGGACTCATTTACATCTTTATTTTCTACTACAAAATTATTTTTCAAAATTAATGGAGAAAGAAGAAGTTTCAAAGGCAAAAAATATCTCAAGAAATTCATGACCACCAGTCAAGCACTCCACAAAATTCTCAAGAATGTCTTAGTCATTTTAGAATCAGCCAACGGCAAATGTTCGCGAGGCTGCGGAGAAGAAGGAACACTTCTCCACTGTTGGTGGGACTATAGACTCGTACAACCCCTGTGGAGATCAGTTTGGAGAATCTTCAAAAAGCTAGGATTGATGGTCCCATTTGACCCGGCCATTGCCCTGCTAGGTATATACACAGAAGAATTAAAAGACTCTTATCACAGTGACATATGTGCACCCATGTTTATAGCAGCCCAATTTGTGATTGCTACATCTTGGAAACAACCCAAATGTCCATCAACTGGAGACTGGATAAAAAAGCTGTGGTTCTTCTACAGAATGGAGTACTACTTTGCCATAAAAATGATAAGTTTGAATCATTTCTACTTAAATGGACATACCTTGAGGATATCCTCATAAGTGAAATAAATAGGTCACAGATAGATACATATCGCATCTTTTCTCTGGTATGAGAAAATGAAGATGTAAATGAGTCCTAGCATTGTATGTTATATATTGTGAAATAGAAAATGCGCAGTGTAAAATAAGGTAAAAGGGGACAATGTTGAGATTGTAACAAAAAAGTAAGGAAACAAATTTTATATATATGGGGGGGTGGTAGGGTGGGTGGGGCTATGGGAAAAAATGAGAATTAAGTTGTGTCTTATACTGGTACAAATCCCCATTATGGAGTGCAATCATGATGTGTATATTTAATGTACCAATAAAGATAAAAAAAAA
>PVIR01034374.1:7210-17337 GCA_004026965.1 Petromus typicus
TTTTTTTTTTTTTTTTTTAATCTTTATTGGTACACTAAATATACACATCATGATTGCACTCCATAATGGGGATTTGTACCAGTATAAGACACAACTTAATTATCATTTTTTTCCATAGCCCTACCCACCTACCACCCCCCTATATACATAAAATTTGTTTCCTTACTTTTTTGTTACCATCTCAACATTGTCCCCTTTCACCTTATTTTACATTGAGCATTTTCTATTTCACAATATATAACATACAATGCTAGGACTCATTTACATCTTCATTTTCTCATACCAGAGAAAAGATGCTATATGTACCTATCTGTGCCCTATTTATTTCACTTATGAGGATATCCTCAAGGTATGTCCATTTAAGTAGAAATGATTCAAACTTATCATTTTTTATGGCTGAGTAGTACTCCGTTCTCTAGAAGAACCACAGCTTTTTTATCCAGTCTCCAGTTGATGGACACTTGGGTTGTTTCCAAGATGTAGCATCACAAACTGGGCTGCTATAACTCTTCTTATTCTCATAGTCACAACGTATATTTGTACTTCGCCATCTTACCCAGAAGTCGAAGGTATGCCTTTTAATTAGTATTTAAATGTTTCTCAATAATACACGAAAGGGATTTATCATTATATAATTTAAGTAATAAAAGTTAACTTTAATGCTTCACAGAGTTGGCTGTTAGGTGGTTACTTTCTTTCCCTTAAAAATATTGTTACTTTTTTATTGTTTTACAAGTGATGTCTCATTAACAGAAGGCGCTGTTTCATGCAAACTGGGGAGGAAACAAAGGTAGATTATTCTGAATTTAATACTAACTTCTCAACATTCTCCCCACATGTTCAAATGTCTTTGATATTCTTTAAGTAAAAATAGACAAATATGGAAAATCAATACTCTAGAAGACTGTCGCAAGTCCCATCCTTCTGTTGTTCCGCACCACGGTACCCACTATTTCTTACATAAGGTAGCATTAAAATTGTTCGCCATTTGCTGTTAATGTTCTGGATGTGTTCTAGATTATAAATGAGAGTTTTCATATGTGACTTGGGAATATTAATGCTAGTTTTTATGTGCTCTAACCCGTGTAGTCCAGAAGAAACCTTAACATTTTACTTATGCATTGATTAATGTAATGATAATGACATGGTGATGTTGTTATTACTGTGATGGAATATATTGCCCTAATTCTTCAAACTTGAGTGTACATTTTTCCATATGTGGAACTAGATTTACTGTCTTGCACTCTTATGACTGAATCTCTGACCAAAATGCAAGACAGCGCATTTTCTCACTATAGTGAATTATATTTTTATATCTACATAGGGAAGATTATTTTTATTTCATCAGTATTGCCCCTCCAATTTTATGTTCCTGTAATATGTGAGAAACGTGCCTTCTATACCTTTATAAAAATCATTAAGTAAATATTAAAATGTAGCACCTTATGATAAAGCCTGGAATATATTATTAGATATCATCAACTGAACCAATATTAAAATATAAATTATATATAATTATATTTTCATTCCATTTAAAATAAACTGTCTGGTTAGATTGACTTATGAAACTTCTGCAGGTAATATGGGTGCAAGGACCAAGTATGTTTAAAAACAATTCTACAGGGCCGGGAATATAGCTCAGTGGTTCTGGCGCCTGTCTTGCAAGCGCAAGGGCTCAGATTTGATCCCGGTAACCACATACAATACTGGGTATGGAGACTCACCCCAGCAGCAATCAGTACCGCATACCACAGTGCCGGGCGTGATGGCTCACGCCTGTAACCCTAGCTCTGGGCCAGCCTGAATCACAAAAGCAACGAGACCCTGTCTCAAAAAAAAAAAAAAAAAATCTAAAAATATTATCCTTCCCCACATTACAATTATAAATTGAAATAAGGCTGATTGGATTATAAGTACTACAGTGTTTTTCAATTCTGTAAGCAAAATAATGTTTGCACACCAATTCCTTTGTATTGTTAAACAAAAAGGCACTAAATATGAATACTCACTCCTCTAAGGCTGATTAGCAGATTTTGGATTTTAATCTCTCTATATCTTCGTCAGCAATATATCACCTCTGCTCTTAGAACATAAACCTCATAAGATATCTGTTATTTATCTTCAAGTGGGTTGTGTTTTACATCTTCTTTAGTAATATCATTGTATCTTAAACCCCGTTTAGTAAAAGAGCGTAACGTAAGAGTTTGGATTAAAGACCAAATCTCAGGATAAATTGACGAGTGCTTGGCTTGGCCTCAGAATCAACTAGCTTCACAGCTTTCTGAACTCCACACTCATTTATTTGTCTGTATGTTTCCCTCTGTCTTTCATTAGAGCGTCTGTTTATACAACATGTCCATTGTTCTAACACCATAACTTTTTATCCTATAATTTAAAAAGTAGGACAAAAGCAAGCTAGTTTTCCTGTTCACTCTGAAGGAAAACAGTACAATGGCAGGAAGGAAACATTAAAGTATGACTATGGCAAGTGATGTAGTTCCGTCACCTCAGTGGGTTGGGAGTGTGGAGTAACAAAGAATCCAGCAGGTTGGACAGAAGCCTGAGATCACCAACACAATTTTAAGTTCCTGACCCCAAAATTGCTTCCTGTGAGGTTACTACTATCCCCAAGGATGATACGCGATTATTCATATCTTTGTAGTTTTCGGTATGAAGGGATTCATATTTACCATTTGACTCTAGTAAAACCATACTTTTCTTTCTTAATTGATTTCATTTTATTAGTTGTTTTGTTTTTAATTTTATCTTCTCAGGTTTTAGGAGTTTTTAAAAAAATGTTAGAGATGATGTGTATATTTAATGTACCAATAAAGATAATTAAAAAATGTTAGAGAATCTATTGTTTTTAATTCCCCATTACATATTGGTTTTAAAAACCATGGTATAATTTTAAGATTTTTAACTGGAAGTAGTTATATACTGGGGAATTCTGACTTCATGTAGTTTGTTATTTAGCTTTTATCACTGATGAGAATGAGGGTGGAGATTGTTACATTTTTTCTGGAAAACTAAGGCCAGTCACACTGCTAAACGTCTGAAAGGAAGAAACAATTCTAATTCATGACAATGTTCATGGATGATATCTCTTTGACAAAAACAGTGGAGAAATAGAAAAGCATAAAAGTAACGAACGGTGCAGTAGATTTTCAAAATGAAGCCTCATGCTGATGGAAAACATCTGTCTTTGCAGATCATCATGCAGGAGTACGAATGAAGGAAAAGACATGATCTAATGTTTAAAATGTGTGAGTAGAAAAAAAGAAAAGAAAAAGACACTAGTCGCCCAGGCAACAAGGATTGTTAGTTTATAGTAGTCCTGCCTCAGCCTCCCAGAGTGCAAAGAATGTTGATGTCCACCACTAGGGCAGGCTCCCAGTGAATATTTAGTGTGAAAGATATGCTTTTAGAATGCCATTTTAAAAATAGCTTCGTATCAAATTAAAATAATCTCAAAATAAATAAACAACCTAGATTCTTTTTTGATGTTGGAGTATCCAGGATTTCAAATATTTTGGGAAAATAGGCATATAGGATACAAGTTTCAGAGTCACTAGTTCTTGCAAAAATGGAAGCATTGTAACATTTTTTAAATTGAAATCTTTATTGGTGTATTGCATATACACATAATGATTGCACTCAACAATGGGAATTTGTACCAGTATAAGACACAACTTAATTCTCATTTTTCCCATACCCCTATCCACCCTGCGACCCCCAGTCCCTATGTACATAAACTTTGTTTCCTTTTGTTTTTGTTATGATCTCATTGTTTTTCCCCCTTCAACCCCTGCACTTTAGGGAAGTCGGGAACAGAATGTATTTCAAATACTCACACCTCTGTCATTCCACTACTACATGTGTAGCCTGAATAAATCCACACTTAAGGGCTGAAGATAAAATGCCAGAAATATGAGCCAATAATACAAATGTTGATTTGGAAACAGATGATCATTATTTCAATACTTTAAATGACAAAAATATGAAGAACACAAAATTTTTGTCATTTATCTTAGAATAAAAAGATAATACAATTTCTTACCTTAACATTGCCTTCATAATTTTTCCTCCCAAATTCTCACATATTACTTTATTTTATATGAGTTCTTTGGTAAAAGAAAGTTAAAGAAATATTGCTAAAGTTTCCTTTTAAGAGTATTTGTTTATTTAAACTACATAACACAGAAACAAATGGAGTTGTATAAGAAATGAAGTAGCCCTGTCCCAGCCCCAGCATTGGATCAGTAGTTAGGACACGGTCACTTTTGTCTTTCCTTATATATCTATCATTATTTTCCCAAGCCTATTGGAAGTGTGGTAAGCTATGTAAGTAGATACAGTATAACATCTTTTTAAATAATAACAATTTAACATTACAATAGTTTCTTGTCTTGAAAAAAATATCATGTACTTGGTTTTGTCTTGCATTTTCTTCTAGAAATGTATTCACACATACAGAAATTACATGATTTATCTTGCACAATTCTCATGGTCATGAATTTTGCTATTTTCACCCTTCTCCACATTTCCACTAAATTAATAAAATATTGAACTGAGTCAAGGTATATGTGTTTTTTTTTTCTTTTTGAGATATCTTTTTTTTTCTTTGAGTTGTGCTTGTTAATCATATTGAGAGTCATATATTTAATGTTAAATTAATAAATAACGATGTTATCAACATGTTTCATTCAAATTTTCACCTTATTTCATTATTATTTTAGTCCTATTACTTTCTGGTGTGTTCAAATATATTATATCCTAATTACTTTATTTGTCTTGTATTAATTTGTGAATTTAGTTTTCCATAAATAATTTTAACTCATGATTTTTGTTTTCCAAACTTAAGATTGAATGTTTTTGTATTATTGTAATACCATAAATTGATGGACTCCAGTCTCTGCAGCTGTTATTGTTAATGAGACATAAAATGCATATTATTTGCCCAGGAGGAGCCTCTTTCGTTTCACACTTGAATCAAACATTTGTGTTGATACCTGGCATTGAGATTAGCACCTAAACAACATTATGTGGCAAATAGCAAAATTATCATATTTACTCTAAATAAAGGACATATCTATCACTTTTTTGTTTTAAATATTAACATTTCAATGTTAAAATCAATTGTTTTCTAAATACTCTGTTTTGCATATTGTTCTTTACAAATAATTCACAATTCTATTTCTTGATTCTACACTTTTGTGTATGTCATACTTATGAAACTAAAGTCCTCATAGCCAGGCTTGACATGTGTCTGTGTTACCATGTAGGAACATTGCTTGAGCCCTGGGGGTTTGAGGCCAGCCTGGACCACAAAGTGAAATCCTGACTCAACAAACTCACAAAGCAAACATAACACAGCTATGTTCTGTTATTGTAAGTGTGAATACATCTGGATTTGATGTAAACCTCTTCTGTCATGAGTGGTTTTGATTGCTTATTTTACAAGTTATTGCTGTCTTCTATTTCCCTGCCATTACTCTGGAAGGCTTCAATTTTCAGTGTAAATTACACTGTGTTAAGAGCTATTGATTTTACTGAATGTGCCTTTTGTCATCTCTTATTCCACAACTTGTTAGTGTTTCTTTCAAATTTTATTTTTGACTGATTTTATCGGTCCATTTTATATATAAATTATGATCAGATTTTAAACATAAGAGCACAAGTAAGTTGACAGAGACCACCCATCTAGGCCCTGCATGAACACCAGGATAAAAGAAAATAGAAAGGCCAGTTTCTGCCTGGAGTTCTTCATTACTTGTATCTTTAGTGAATGCTGCAAGGCTGCTTTTGGAGGAAAGGACATCCTGGTGCACAGGCCCTGCACCTGCACAGACTTACTCCACCATTCCATGAAAAGTCTTGGAGGGTTTCACAGACTCTGCACTGAAGTTTTCTAGAGACTTACCCAATATTAATGTAGTTAAATACATATTTATTTCCTGCCATCAAAATATATTGTTTATCATTCTCAAACTAAAATAAATTTCTGAAATATCAGTTATATTTATAGATGGTGATTTTGATGAAATAAAAGTTGTTCTGAAGCAGAATTTAAGTTGTAGTTGAGAAGACAGTTTCACAGGTGGCTTGTGTCTCACCATAGTTACCTCTGGCACTGCAGGTCTTCAAATAGCAAGTACAATGTACCCAAAATAAGTTATTTGTTATAATATATATATATATATATGCATATATATGCATATATATATATATATATATGCAGAATATTGTGAGATGGTGACAACAATTTTGCATTGTTTCTGACAAGGATAATTTTAGAGATGAAAGAAAGCATTATCATTATCATCAGCAGCATTGTTTCACTTTTGAGATGACTTATGACTACTTAAGTAGTCATAAATGTCCTAAGTATGTAAAAAAAATACGGATTGTGAGTAGTACTGGGTGTTATTAAATGAATAATCAAAATGGTACATATTGATACATTCAAAGTTTACAAATTCACTCAACATTTTACAGTAGCTCAACACTAAGACCAAAGCTGAAAGTATTCACTTAGATTTTATTGACAGAAAAAAATAACCTAGATTTTAAAGTTTCCATTCATTATATAAATTTCCTTGGCGTTTTATACAAAAAGCTAAGCTATTCTGACATGTTTTGTGTCCAAATATGAAAATTCTTGAATTATATATGGACAGTTTTTATGGAGTGAAACATTTTCAGTGAATAATTATAAACTACCATACAAAAATACATAGAATCAGTTAATATATGTTTAATATATTACCCACAATTTTAAATAATATATTAGTATTTGAGAACTCTGTATTCCTTCACTTTTTTTAGTAATAAGACCTGCCAAAGCAGTTAAGAAGACCATTTTTGTTTCTTGTGAAAAAAAAACAAAGTAAATCACCATCACAACCAAATCTAAAATACCTAATAAATAGAATCTATCATGTAATAGCTTTTTTTTAGCATTTTTGTATTTGCTAAGATGGTTTTCTTAGCTTATGTAGATGACATCAAGTTTTCTTTTTAGAATAATTTCAAAAGTGGAGTATACACTTGCCATTTTCTAAGCAACTGAAAGCTTGTTTTTAATCTCCTGGAGTTTTCAAGAACCTTGAATACCAATATGATGGACAAAAGCTTCAGATTACTATATACTAAGCACATTTGCTTATATTTTACTAAAGGTAATATTCAGTCTTTGTAAGTCATTCTGAAACTTTTTGGTTTCAAGACCTTAATCCTGCTCAAAGTGTTGAGGACTCCAAGAATCATTTATATGGATTGTATTTAAGAGTGTTGCCCTATTAGAAATTAAAACAGATTTTGTTAAGCCTGTGAGCACACAAGTCCATTTTCTACTATTCAGCAAACCAAGATGTAGTCCCAATCCATATTGTCTGTGGTAAATAAATAATTGTAGCAAATTTTAAAAATAGACATATCTATTTAAATAATGATATGCATTTTTTGGGGTTTTCCACAAACTTTTTTCCTCAATCATTTTGAAAGAAAATTTTCTGTATGTGATTGCACCAAATCTTTCTGCACAAAAACAAACATAATAAAGAAGTAAGTAAGTAATAACCTGTTTTCCAAGCTTAGTAATTGACCAGTTCTCAATGAATATGGAGGAGGACTGTGATACGTCTCTGACTTGCCACACACAGGCTGCTGAACACATTTCTTATATCAGTGTAGTGAGTACATCGTGACTTTTGTTTCTATGACAATCTGTTTGTCAGCTATTAGCAAATACTTCAGGCAATTACATATTAAATTTGGATGAGTATATAAATATGTCTGGAATATTATAAATTTTCAACCCTATAAAGCAAATTAAGTTGAATTTTATTTTAAAAATCGTAAAATATTTTGGTATTGAATAGAACATTTCTTGCAAGGAAAAATTGGAAAATAAACGGTTTATTATCTATTATGTGACATAAATATAAAGATTGTCTTTAAAGAAACTAAACATCAGAAGGGTTCTAGAATGTATGTTATATATTGTGAAATAGGAAATACTCAAAGAAAATGGGTGGAGGGGTAAATAACAAGGGGAAAATAATTAGATTATAACAAAAAAGAAAGGAAACAAAGCTTATGTATATAGGGGTGAGGTGTAGGGTGGGTAGAGTTATGGGAAAAATAATAATTAAGTTGTGTCATATTCTGGTAAAAATTCTCATTGTTGAGTGCAGTCATGATGTATATATGTAATGTACCAGTAAAGATTTCAATTAAAAAAAAAAAAACTAAACATCAAAAGAATGTGAACATTAAGATAATAATTTTGGTTTAGTTATTAACTTTGTCTTCTCTATGTACATAATGACAAAATTGTTTTTATGAATAGCAATTTACAAAGTAGTGTATTTCATTTTCTGCTTACTTTTCAAATATTTCTTGAGAAACCCGTAACAGTAGTTATTACCCAGCCCTGTTCCTCTGAAGCACGGCAGACATAGGTTATAGTTATCTGTAAATTCTGAGGATAACTCAGATCCTTGAGATAATATTACTCCAGCATGCAGACCTGTTGTATATAACCTCATTACTTCTCTGAAAGTCTGGGATGACCATTGAGGACTTATCCTTTTAGTGAGACTTTAGACTCTTTTTTTTTTTTTTTTTTTTTTTGAGACAGGGTCTCACTTTGTAGTTCAGGCTGGCCCTGAGCTCAGCCTCAAACTCACATCACAGCAATCCTCCTGCCTCTGCCTCCCAGGTGCTGGGATTACAGGCGTGAGCCACCATGTCCGGCACTGTGGTATGTGGTACTTGTTGCTGCTGGGGTGAGTCTCCACGCTCAGTATGGTATGTGGTTACCGGGGATGGAACCCGGTTCCTTGCGCTTACAAGACAAACGCCAGAACCACTGAGCTAATTCCCAGCCCTTGACTCTTGGTTCTTCCAGACTTGTTTCAACTGATTTATTTTCCCGATTTCTTTTTTTTTTTTTTTTTTTTTTTTTAGGTTTTTAGTTTTTTTGAGACAGGGTCTCACTTTGTGGTTCAAGCTGGCACTGAGCTCAGCCTCAAACTCACATCACAGCAATCCTCCTGCCTCTGCCTCCCAAGTGTTGGGATTAGAGGCATGAGCCACCATGCCTGGCATTGGGATATGTGGTACTGATTGCTGCTGGGCATGAGTCTCCACACCCAATATGGTATGTGGTAACCGGGGAATTGAACCCGGGTCCTTGTGCTTGCAAGACAAGGGCTGGAACCACTGAGCTAACTCCCCGGCCCTATCTTCCCCATTTCTTAAGCTAACCTGAAAGAAAGGGGAAAAAATATGAATCAAGTCACATCAAATTCTGCTACAAACTCTCAATGCTGAATGTGATGCTGATATGTATTCATAATGTACCAATAAATATTTGAATTAAAATAAAACTATGAAAGAAAGAAACATTCCCTTTTAACTTCCCCTTCCTTAACCTTAAACAATACATATGTTGCCTATTGCTTTTTTCTCCAGTAGTGATCAATGAAATTAATTAATGTTAACTGTATTTTGACATCTTGAAGAACTCAAAAAAAGAATCACTTTCTGAGATTTAAAAAGACATGTGCCATGTAAGGTACAAATTCTCAATACTGACTGCGATCATAACGTATGTATTAAAATGTGCCAGTAAAAACATTCTAAAAATAAAAATACACCTATAACTGTGATCTCTGATCATAAACCCGAGCAAAATAATTGACATAATTTTAATAAAATGGTAAAGCTTTCTCTGTGAAATAGTCACTCTGTCACATTGTTTCAATACTGAAATCAAATACTAAATAACTGTAAATTTTAGTAATCTCCATAGAAATGGAATATTTCTGCTGTTTTTTAATTTTTTTTTTTTTTTTTTTTTGAGACAGGGTCTCGCTTTGTGGTTCAGGCTGGCCCTGAGCTCAGCCTCAAACTCACATCACAATCCTCCTGCCTCTGCCTCCCGAGTGCTGGGATTACAGGCGTGAGCCACCACGCCCGGCACTGTGGTATGTGGTACTGATTGCTGCTGGGCGTGAGTCTCCACACCCAGTATAGGTATGTGGTTACCGGGGAATCGAACCCGGGTCCTTGCGCTTGCAAGACAGGCGCCGGAACCACTGAGCTAACTCCCCGGCCCC
>PVIR01034375.1:0-17028 GCA_004026965.1 Petromus typicus
ATGTGATCATTATGTATATAATGTACCAATAAAGATTTGAATTTAAAAAAATAAGAAGCAAAGCTTATGTATATAGAAGTGGGAGTTGTAGGGTGGGCTAGGGAATGGGGGGGAATAAAATTTAGGCTTTTAAAATAGTGTGTGTGTGTGTGTGTGTGTGTGTGTGTGTGTGTGATCATCTGAAATGGTGTGTGATAACAATCTGATATATCTCTGTTAGAGTCTTAGGAATAAATTGTTTTCTCTCAGTTGCTCTGTGACTATTTTCAGATCTCTAGTACCCTTCCTCTGCTAGAATACTATGTAGTACTCACACTTGCTCCTATAGTTGAAATTTACTCACTTTCCTTGTTGGTGGCGAACTGTAAGTGCATTGGACCAGAATCCTTTTGAATCAGCATCTTTATAGCTATAAATACCACCCAGGTAGCTCCGGCATTCTACAGCCTCCCAGAGCAGCTGATTTAATCATCTGTAAAGGTTCATAGGTAGCGTTATAAAATTTTACCTAGAGGCTCAACTTCCTTTTTTTTTTTTTTTTTTTTTTTTGAGACAGGGTCTCGCTTTGTAATTCAGGCTGGCCCTGAGCTCAGCCTCAAACTCACATCACAATCCTCCTGCCTCTGCCTCCCGAGTGCTGGGATTGCAGGCATGAGCCATCACGCCTGGCACTGTGATATTTGGTACTGGTTGCTGCTGGGCGTGAGTCTCCATGCCCATTATTGTATGTGGTTACCGGGGATCGAACCCGGGTCCTTGTGTTTGCAAGACAGGTGCCAGAACCACTGAGCTAAATCCCCGGCCCATGTACATAATTCTTTATGATGCTGTGGAAGGCAACATGAATTCCTGGGAAAGATGCTCAAAATTGAGACACTGCCTTTCTTTCACATCCTGGCCAGTTGTCAAAGTGAATGTTTTGGACCCTGGCAGTTGGAGCTCCACAGGGCAGAGCTTGGCTGTCCCTGTTTACTCTGGAGAAAGGGTGGATGAAGGTCACTGTTATCTCCTACAAGTGGTAGTTGAGTGGCTGCCTGGCCTGAAAGAGACCTCGGTTGCTGCAGCATTTGTGCCCCAGATCCCTGGGCTGGGATCTGGCTGTGTCCTGGCTCTTGGGGCAGTCGAGAGGGATAAAAGTCTCCCTGTTAGAGATCCCCACGGCCTGCATTGCACGTCAGATTTCCTTAGTCTAGAGTTTATTCTCTAATTTCAGCTGCTTAACTTTGTATTTTGATCTGAATTCTGTGTTGTGTTCACAATCTCCTTAGTAATACCTGAGACCACAAAAGACCTTAACATTTTCTGTGTTATTCTCTGCCTTCCTTATTTTATGGATGAGGAAGTTGATTCACAGACATAAAATGAATCACGCAAACCTACGGCCCTGGTAGCAGAACTAGCAGCATATCTCATGACTCTGGTTTATGGATGTCATTCCTGTTACAGAATGATTTGGACCTCTCTCTGTCTTACTTCCACTCTTACTTGCTTGTCCTGATCCTGACTTGTCTCCTGACTCCTTGATCCCTGGGTTTAGGTCTTGCCCTGATTGAGCAAGCAGTTGTTTTTTGGTGTTAATACCAGCTTTGGAATTACTGGGTAACCCCCAGCAAAGCCACTTTGGGCTTAGTATAATTATCAGTGATCAAGTAGGACCCTTGTCAAAGAGATGCTCTTGGGAAAGTACAAGTCATGGAAATTAATGACTTATTTTATTACTCAATGGAAAATATATTTAAAAATAGTGTATGCAAATTATAGGTAAAAACCAGTTGGTAAAGGTTTCCTGTTGAACAAGCTGAAGAAGACTCACAAGAAAATTAAAGACTTTCAGGCAGATTATTATATAAGAATTTATAGGAGGGCCGGGGAGTTAGCTCAGTGGTTCCGGCGCCTGTCTTGCAAGCGCAAGGGCCGGGGTTCGATTCCCTGGTAACCACATACCATACTGGGCGTGGAGACTCACGCCCAGCAGCAATCAGTACCACATGCCACAGTGCCGGGCGTGGTGGCTCACGCCTGTCATCCCAGCACTCAGGAGGCAGAGGCAGGAGGATTGCTGTGATGTGAGTTGGAGGCTGAGCTCAGGGCCAGCCTGAACCACAAAGCGAAACTCTGTCTCAAAAAACCTTAAAAAAAAAAAAAAAAGAATTTATAGGAGAAAGTGGTGTTTATTTTTTTAAAGAATACTGCTGGAACAGATTCTGCTCTGCAGGTGGTAGCATAGAGTAATTTGTAGATTTTACTTCTGATCCATTGAATTTAGAGGAAACATTTGTTTAAGTTGTTTAATAGATCTGATTAGCCAAGAAGAATGCAGCCCCTCCCCAGTATTAGTTGAACTCAAGACTTCATGCTTACCAGGCGGGCAGGGTGCCACTGATCTATATCCCTGGCCCTTGATGCAGGATTTTTCAATGCTGGGAAGTTTTGACCTGATAAAAAGTTAAAAGTTTTAATTTGGATAAAATAAGTTGCATTTATCTTTATCAACCTGTTAAATTCAGCTTTACTACATTAAATGGATAAAATATATTTAGCTAATAGATGAGAAAAATAAGGATTAATTAAAGTAGCACTTGTAAAGCGCTTTTCACACAGTTGGCTCTTGTCTGTGTTAGCTTCATTCTTTCCCAATGGTTTAACACTTTTTCTTACATTTAGATTTCTGATATCCATGTTACTGGAGAGTCAGAAGATATGTCCGCAAAAGAGAAATTGCTTCTGTGGACACAGCAAGCAACAGAGGGTTATGCTGGAATACGGTGTGAAAATTTCACTACCTGCTGGAGAGACGGAAAATTATTTAATGCCATCATCCATAAATACAGGTATATTATCTTATCTTCCTCTATATAAACATGAGCTATTTCTTTCACTCCCAAATTTTAAAATAACCTGTTATTAACCTATGTGCATGACAGAGAGCTGGAAAATACAAATAAAATACAGACACCACATTTCTGCCATTAGAGGATCATCAGTCCAAACTTCTGTCTACATGGTTGCCCACACGTGCATGTGGATATATTCACACATACACACATGTTTCCATAGCTGTGATATGTCTTTGGTTTTATAGCATATAGTAAGCTCTAATATGCAGACTCTGAAGGTAGATGAGACAGACCGCTGCTCATGAGTTTCCAGACCGTGTTACCTAGCCAGGCTCTTCTAGTGAGTGAATGAGCTTAACACTGACCAATTTTAGAGCAGTGAGCAGTTTTCTGGTGAAAATTGTTAACAAGCTAAATTGCATTGAAAACTGAACAAAGCACTTACTGCCAGGTAGTAGTCTAAGCAGTTTACATAACTAATATAATCTTCACATATCCCTACTTACCACCCATTTAAGGAGCAGTGACTAAGGCAGAGTAAATGTTTGCCTAGTCTCACACCTAAAAAGTCGTAGAGTTTATATTAAAATGTAGGTTGTTTGATGCTTGAGTCTGTGCTTTTGTTGCCTTTTAAGAAACTAAATCTAAGAAAATGCTGACTGAAAGCTCTGCATTTCTTGTTCTCAATTATTTTCCTTGATTTTATAAGGTATTATGTCATGTTATTTAAGAACTCAACACATTCCTAAAGAGACTAAGCCTAAGCTGTAAACTCATTAAACTGAAAAAGCTTATTTGATTTTAGTAAAAATAATTGTGTAGTTTAGTTCACGGTTTGAAGTATTCTCTGAAGTGCTTTACCTGTATTATCTCATTCACATCTTTTTTTTTTTTTTTTTTCAGTACTGGGGTTCAAACTCAGGACCTTACACTTGCAAGGCAGGCAGCAGTACCAGGGTCCTATATCCCTAGGCTATTCATTTACATACATCTTAACAATTCCTTAAGGCAAGACCTATTATTACTGTAATTTTATAGATTAGAAACATGAAATTTATACAGGTCATATTCAGTAAGTTACAGCTAAGACCCAGACCCAGCTCTGTTGGGACTGAAATCTCACTCTTCCCTCTGTACTTTTCCTTTTCATGTCTTGTTTTCTTTCACTCCTCTTCTCTCCTCATCATCTTTTTTATTTTGAAAATTTTAGTTCCATAAAATGGTAATGAGACCTTCATGAATCCATACCCAGAAGGCTCCTATTTTTAATCTCTTTCCTTTGTAGAACCAGTTTTACATAGAAGGAGGTATAGATTGTTGCATTAAAAAGAAAAACCAAGATAATTTTCTTATACTAGATCAAAATAAAATATCAAATCTCCTTGATGGTTACAGACATGGCCACTGTCAAAATACACTTCCTTGGTGGCTTAAAACAGGAGGGCTCTCAACGGCAAATGTTGGCGAGGCTGCGGAGAAGAAGGAACCCTTCTCCACTGTTGGTGGGACTGTAGACTTGTACAACCCTGTGGAGATCAGTTTGGAGAATCCTCAAAAAGCTAGGATTGACAGTCCCATTTGACCCGGCCATTGCCCTGCTAGGTATATACACACAAGAATTAAAAGACTCATACCACAGTGACATATGTGCACCCATGTTTATAGCAGCCCAATTTGTGATTGCTACATCTTGGAAACAACCCAAATGTCCATCAACTGGAGACTGGATAAAAAAGCTGTGGTTCTTCTACAGAATGGAGTATTACTCTGCCATAAATAATGATAAGTTTGAATCATTTCTACTTAAATGGACATACCTTGAGGATATCCTCATAAGTGAAATAAATAGGGCACAGATAGGTACATATCGCATCTTTTCTCTGGTATGAGAAAATAAAGATGTAAATCTTTACTAGCATTGTATGTTATAGTCCTAGCATTGTATGTTATATATTGTGAAATAGAAAATGCTCAATGTAAATAGGGTGAAGGGAGAAAATGTTGAGATTGTAACAAAAAAGTAAGGAAACAAATTTTATGTATATGGGGGGAAGTAGGGGGGTAGGGCTATGGGAAAAAATGAGAATTAAGTTGTGTCTTATACTGGTACAAATCCCCATTATGGAGTGCAATCATGATGTGTATATTTAATGTACCAATAAAGATAATAATAATTAAAAAAAAAAAAAAAGAACAGGAGGGCTGTGTAGCCGGACATGTCCTGTACAGAGATGATAAGGATATTTTCATTGTGACTCTGAAAGAGTTTGTGTCGTGTTACAGCTCAAGGGTGTGCTCTGCTCTGTCTTTGAAACTTTCTAGGTTATAGTCATATGTTTTATTTTTTCTAAAATAATTTGCTTTAAAGATTGGCGGCATGTAAGCAGTGTGTCTTCAGTACTTATGAAGAATTATAACAACAAAGTGCCATACAGAAAATTGCACATTTTTCTACCAAGTACTTAAATAAGTCACTGTGTATGTTACTTCTTCAGGATGTTTAAAGTTACACAGCTCTTGTTGCATTGGGGAGCATTTGACCTTGTGAATGTTAGCTGTTTTAACTTTTAATTTGGAATAGTGATCATTTTAGAAAACTGTTTAGCTCTAACTCTGAATTTCAGTTTTCCTAATTTGCTTTTTTCTTTTGTATTGGTGGTAAAAATACTGTATATCAGGTTTAAAAGCAAGATTTATTTGTTGCTAAAGTTTTGTACCTGATATCCCGTATCTGGTAAAATATAACTGTGGTTTCTTTGATTAGGAGAAACCTTTCATCTATAGAACTATATTTTTAAAATCCTTTCTTTTTTTTTTTTTTATGAAGACAAGTAATTTTCTTCCAGCATATGTAAGAACTGATTGGATAAGACAGAACTGAATTTATTTCTAGCTGTTGCATCACTTGATTTTACTCCAAAGAAAGAATAAGCAAAGTTAAACATGCATGTTTTGGGATATTGGACAATATTAGTCATGTTTACAGAGTGTTTCATTTAGCAGTTGTTTTTACATAACAGGCATTTCTATAAGTTTGTGGTATGTGTGCATGTGCTGTGAGGACAAATCCATTTAATGGAGCATTGCTTTTGTCTATTTTAAGATAAAAGTCTATTATTTATGTGAATTTTATCTTTAATTATGGATTTAATATTACTTTTGTAATAAAAATGATCTGAAATGATATGTAGATCTGCTTTCTAACCATGTCAAGTGCTTTGTTGAGAAGTATCTTCAGAGAGCATAAGGGCTTATCAAGGTAGAGCTTCATGGATGCAGTGGCACGAGGGACGAAGATGTGAACCTTTGTGCATTAGGTTTCATACACTAGATAGACTAGGAAACACTGTGCTAGAGACTTAAAAATAAACTGGGGCTTGGCATGGTGACACATGCCTGTAATCCCTCACCCAAAGAGGCTGAGCCACGAGGATTGCAAATATGAGCCCCACCTGGGCAGTGTAGTGACTTAGTAAGACCCTGTCTCATAATAACATATTGGGGGAAAAAAATAAGGCTTGAGGATTTGGTTCAGTCTAAAGGTCCTGGGTTTAATCCCCAGCACCACAAGGAAAAGAAAAAGTAAAGTAAACCATTATTCTAATGAGTTAGTGTGTATATAATTTAGAAATATTGATTTGACAGTAAGGGCATCCTTTAGATTTTATATTAATGTAAATTATACTTTCAGTAGTTATTAGTCAAGTTCATTAATTTGGATTGCTAGCACATTTTTATTAGTACTGTCACATAAAACATGACAAAATGTTAATATCAGAAACCAGTACTTTCTGAGCGATTCAGTTTTTCTATAGAAAATAATTTTTTTCTTCAAAGAACTATTAAATGAAGTCAAAATAATAAGTCTATATAATAATTTATAGCTATTATGAAATTAAAATGCTCTGTGAAGATAAAAAGAAAGTAATTGCCATGAGTGCCCGAGAAATATATGAATGTTGACATCTACGGATGTTTCTGTTCCAGCTTTTAAAAATGTTTGTGATCTTTTAAAATTGCCTCAGTCCTCTGAAATACATTGTCTGCTTTTTTTATTAATGAAGAAGCCAAAGCTCACAGGGTCAGTAACCTGCCTTTGAAATACTGGAGATGATTGCTGTGGATTCTCAGGACTTCTTGTACTTTCCTGGAATAACTGAGATAACTTCTTTCAAGCAGACTAGATTTCAAGAGATGGATCAGTAGCCAGAACAGTTATAGTAGTACAACCTTGAAGACCTATGGTATTTAGAAAAAATATATGAAAATTAATGGTGAATATAAGAAAGGATTAAACACATGCGCAACTAACAACTGAAGTCTTTGCTCCTTGTTAAAAATGAATAAGGGATATTAGTTGTTAGCTTAGTGTTAACCAACAATAAAAATAGCTAAATTAAAACATATAGTCTTAATAGCAAAGTTGCAAATGACCTTTTCTATAGTTTTAATGCATCACATATTATCCTAAACAGATGAAAAGCCTGGGTTATACTCAGATAATGAAGTGAAAAAGTGGCATGATTTAGTGGCAGAGGTTATAAGGTACAGCTCTGTAGTTTCTATTGTTCTTTGAATCTGTGTTAGAAAGTTTTTTTTCTCTTTTCTTCCAGGAACTTACATTTGTTATGTTCAATTTTCAATGGAAAGGGATCACCACATAATAAAAAACTGTATGCCTGTCCTAGTTTCCACTTGTTTTGTTTGTATGGCTTTAATGTTCTTTAATGCATATTATAAAATCTTTTCACTGCAAACCACTTCTGGTAGGGAATTTTAGTTAAATAAATCTTATTATTGGCAGTAACATTAATTACTCAAAATAATAGCAAGGAAGACAGGACATGATTTACTGTATTTAGATGAGAATGATGTCACAAAAGCATTTGATGAATAAGCAGCTTAAAAGCTGGAAAGGAAGAAGTAAAATTTACTGAGAGACAGTAGTGAGAGGCTCTAGGAGTAACCTGTAAATATTAGGGGCATAAATAAGCCACTTAGAGTAGATGTAGAGGAATAAACCTTCAAACAGTATTGATGTTCTGCAGAGACAGGAATTATAAGCAGAGGGTACCCCTGTGTGCTCACATATTGCAGGAAAACTGGTTTGCTCCCTTCTGAGACAAAGCTCTCCTTGCCAGTTCGGTCCCAGAGTTGTCTGACTTCTATCAGTCTCTCCATGTGGATATTTGTCTTAGAACACTGGTGAGAGCCAAATTCCAGTCCACCAGGCCTGACTGTTGAGAGTAAAAACATGGCTGCTTGAGCAGGCTCCAATGTGCATATGTCTGCACAGGCCAGAAAGAACAGTGCAGCACGTGACAGAGGCTGTGATATGGAAAGACACTCTGTGCTGAGACAGAAATCCTAGGGTGTGTGCGTATGTTTGGAAGAGAGACTATTTCTGCTTGCACGTTGCTGCCTGTCCTTTTCTTGTTGTTTAATCTGTCCTATTCATTTATTTGAGTCTCCCTGGCCCCAGGCACTTCTATGAGCATGTTTAAAACATATTACCCAGGCAAGACTGGAAGTTTTGGGAGTAGGTTGTTTATAAGACTGTGCCATTTAATTATTTTCTAATTAAACAGTATGTAATTGAGTAACAATTAGTTTGTTCTTTGTTTGCATTTTGAATTAAAAATTAACAGGGTCATTCTGTTTTATTGTATTAAATGTTTAAAGATACTTTAATTGAGAAGGTTAGTCTATTAAGGCTGTGGTGGGAGTCATTATAATATTTGACCTGAAGGCTGCTGATTGACTCACGTGCTTGGATTTTATCTACTTTAGAAGCTGGATTGAACAGGTTTAATACTGGGAGGAGGCCCTTCAGGGTTTGTTCTCACAGGTAGTTGGATTACCAGTGACTGGGTGTTTCTTTTCCTTCTGTCCTTGGACCCAGGGGCTAGAAGTATGAGGGGTGTGTGTGTGTGTGTGTGTGTGTGTGTGTGTGTGTGTGTGTGTGTGTGTTCACAGTACAGGCCTGAAGGTTATTAATTTGAAGAAATAGCATTTCATTTTATGAGACTAAATCAAGTTGTGTACTTTTCAAAATGGACTCAAAATGGCTGAACATTGAGAGCAGAAATGAGAATTGTCAACCCATGATCACGTCAGAACCTGTGCAGACCTCCTATGTACTGCATGTACTACGGTATATCTGTGTCCATGTGAAGTGTGTTAGTGTTATACATGCATGAGCCACCATTTTTATTGTGTAGCATGTATTTTTACATATGATTTTGTAGATATAATGTGGCACATAATATTCAGAGGAAATACGTGTGTACTATTATTTTAGTATGTTACCCTCTTCCTAGATTAACTCACAAAAATTCCCTGTAATATGCCTCCACTATTGAATAAAGTAGATCCTTATGGATGTGAAGTAAGGTATAGCCATTGTCCTGCTTCCATTTTTGAGAAAGAAAAGTGAAAAAGTTTCACAGCCATAATAGGAAAGTGGCTCTTTCTTCTGGGAGCCTGGTAACCCTGCTAGCAGGCTATATAGGACGCATTCGTTGCCAATCTTACTTTATCTGTGATTTTCAATAATTATTAGCATTGTTGTATGACTGTAACATCTACAGTACTTCATTGATGGACTTTATATTTTTCTACTGTCAAAAAGATGCTATACTGAATTTTGTGTTTTTCTGCAGATCTGTGAATGTGTATAGGATAGAAACTGAAACTACCAGAGTGTAATTGCTAAGACAATGGGCTTTACATTTATGATTTTAAGTTACATTTCTGAATTGTTTGCCTGCACCATTTCCCTTCCATGAGTCCTTTGAGAAAGGAACATTTTCTAATTTACAAATGATTTTTTTCTAGTGTCCTTTCTTTTCCTTTACCCTTTTATTTGTAAAACTGTTTATATATACAACTTTACACTATGTCAAAGCTGAAATTTAGGCTTGTTTTTGCCAACAGTTTGATGTGCAAGCTAGTAGTCTAAGCATGAATGTGTTAACAGTGGAGGGCAGTGGTGAGTAAATAAATAGACAGGAATTCAAAGTGTGTATAAAGTCAAATGTCCAGCTGTGGGCCTGTCCTGATAAAATGATTCAGAGTGTGCATCAGTGTGCCCGGGATCAGTAACAAGGGGCACTGCCCAGAAGGATGGAGACGGGCTTTGCTCAAAGCCTCTGCTTGCTCAGAAACCCTGCACATCCTTTACGGTTTTCCTTCAGTGTTCTCTTTCCTTTCTCTTAAGATTTTCTTTTTAACATTAGAAAAGTAGCCAGCATGTGTCTATTATTTTTCCACAGTTCATCTTTTTGTTTCAGCGCTTATAATGACTCATTTATAAGTTCATATTTCTTACCTTATTCTGTGATAAGATTCTCTTTTCTACTAGAGTAAAAGTAAATTGACTTCTACCCCTTGTTTTAGAGAGGTGGTGTTAGTCTTCATGGGTTACTTAAAGTTTACTCTTGACAGTTAAGTAAAACACAGGACTAGAGGAGTTACTTCTCAGTTAAATCAGTATTATTTTCTGTATTTATTAAAGTTTAGGAGGCAGAAGGGAAAGGTTGTTCTTTATGCACTGAAAGTCATAATTCTTTAAAGGTGTTTAATTAATCGAAGTTGTTAGATTTCAATCTCGAAGTACCAACAAAACTTGCCATAAATTAACAGTGTCTTTGCTCTCTGGTTTCTAATAGTTACACAGTTCTTAGAAAATAAAGGAAGAATGCTTGAAAAAAGTCAGGCACCTAGTTTGGAGAACAAAGGAAAATTATCTTCATAGCTTGTTGCCACTTTGAAGTTTTTGGCTTTGTTTCTTTGAATAATATGTGCCCAAATATGAGCAAAGAGGAATGTCCACACCCTGTTTAGCAGTTGTGCCTGGATCTGATGAGTGCTTATGCATATTTGCTGAAGAATGGGGAGGAGACCATTTTGCAGATCTTTTTTTTTTTTTTGTAGTGGAGGTGGGGTGGATGGAGATGTGAGGATTGTACCAATAAGAGCAGCAAGAATATGCACAGTCTGAACATGTTTAGTCTGAATAGTCATCTTCAGGAATTTGTTGTGGTAACTGCCACACTGTCCCAGAAGTGAGGTATACAGAGCACCCGTTCTTACTGTGTGATCTGTTAAAGGGCTGATGTTCTGTGACTTATGGCATTTCTATGTGTCTGTGTGTGAGTTGTGCTCTGGAGTACAGTTGTGACTTTAAGATGATCTCTGCGTAACTGGAATGCAGTTTTCTTTATTTTTGCTTTAAACTTACATAGAGTCCTTTTTCAGTTCCTTAGAACACTTGAGTATATGTTATTTTCCTCATAAAACCTGAGCCCGTGTGACTATTTATCTTATGTGTGCATGTCCCTTGCACGTCTTGCATTGGGATGGTCCCATCTCAAGTAAAGACTCACTAGAAATTCAGCAGCAACTGTTATCTGACTAGGAGGATTTGTATCCATGTTGCTTGCCCGTCATCCCCTCACATTGCCTCTCTTCCTGTTCCTCTTGCACCTTTTCTGCACTGGGAACAAGAGAAGACAGGAAAATCTGAGTCTTTTGTCTTGCTTCCAGAGATACAAACCTTCCTTCATTTGCATCCGTTCTTGTCACCATTGCTCCTTTTTTTTTTTTTTTTTTTGAGACAGAGTCTCACTTTGTGGTTCAGGCTGGCCCTGAGCTCGGCCTCAAACTCACATCACAATCCTCCTGCCTCTGCCTCCCGAGTGCTGGGATTACAGGCGTGAGCCACCACGCCCGGCACTGTGGTATGTGGTACTGGTTGCTGCTGGGTGTGAGTCTCCACACCCAGTATTGTATGTGGTTATGGGGATTGAACCTGGGCATTACGGGGATCGAACTGGGGCCCTTGCACTTGCAAGACAGATGCCAGAACCACTGAGCTAGAACACAGCTGTCTGTCCAGAGCCCTTTGCCTCCTGCTGTGGATCTGATTTTATCTCAGCTGTTGCCTCAGAAACCCCCTTCTCATGTGTATTCAGCATTTCCCCGGACTAGATCTTTCTCATTGAATTTTAACCATACTTTAACACCTCTTCTGTAATAAAATAATCAACATTCTCCCTTAAGGCCATGCTTTTTTTCTTCCTTTCTTTCTTTTCTTTTTTTTTTTTTTAAAGCTACTTCCTTTCTTTCCAAACTGAACCTTTCCCAAAAGAGTTCTCCAAATCCTGCACCTTCTTTACTTGGTATTTATTTCTCAATCCACTCTAACCTAGTTCTAGTTCTGTAATCCACTAAAATGCTTTCAGGGTCACAAGTGGCTGCAGAAGGCTAGATCAATAGACGTTTTTCATATTTCATTTTAGTTCTGAGGTTTTGACTCTGTTGAGAATTCCTTGAGCTTTTTGTGGAAATGTTTCAGGGTTGCATATTCTTTGTTCTCTTTTCTTTTTGTTATCTCTCATTCATGCCTGTGGCCTTAGTGTTATAGAACGAAGCTCTCTGTAAGTATGTCCTGGCCCACCATTGCTTCTTATTGCTAACACACACATTCTTCCATAAGCTAGCGTGGTTTTCTGCCTAGGTTCTGTGTGGGTACTTGGTGCCTCTTCAAATTTCTTCTCTATCTGACCCCAATCTGATCATTTTATTTTATATAATCCCCTTGATGCACTTCAGTGATTTGGCAGTGCTTAGAAAAGACTGCGGTTCTTTGAGGAAGCTCATAAGATTTGGTCTTGTCCTGGGCCCTCCCCCCCCCCACTCCTCTCAGCAGGCCCCCCTTGGTGCTGCCTACTTGTATGTCCTCCTATAGCACAGAATTTATATGCGCATTTTCCTTCTGTCAACATACTCTTCCCTGGATTTTTCTGGTAGTATTCTTGAGCCCCTTTTGGCTCTCTGACCTCTGCACGTACATCGAGACTATACTCTTAGTGCTTCATTGCTGCTAAATACTGAGTGAGCCAGTGAATGAAAGAACAAACTTGATAATTTCCTGACTGAAAAAGATTACATATAAATAGCATACCAAAGCATCAAGTTATGTCCTCTCTGATTTCAGCTGTGCACCTTGCTTTGCATACTTAGGGACATAGCTTCTTTTTACTTTCTTGAGGCCTTCAGCAGATCATTTGGATTCACCCATCTTGATGCCAGCTGCAGCCCATCATCTCCTCAGTTTTGTGCTCATATATATAGGTGGAGTTGGAATTCTCTGAGATCTTGGTGTAGCTTCTGTAGTTCATGATTTGTATCTTTTTAAAAGTTGAGACACGAGTTGTAGGATGTGTATCCAGACTCAGCCAAAGAGCAATCGAGGGCCGAATCACAGGGCACACGAAGCACAGCTTTGTGACCTTGGTTGTGAGAGGTTTGCTGTTGTTTTATCCTATCTCAATATAGCGGTTTTCTCAGAAATGTAAAAATATGTAAAGAGCATTTGTGCTAAGATAAAACCTAATATACCACTCAGCCTTTTCAGGGGTGTGTTCAGAACCTCCTGTTGTTGTGTAGCCATTGCCACGGTCTGTCAGTGGAGCTCTTCCATCTGGGGTAACTGGGACAGTGCTCGTGAATTGCTCATTGCCTGGGCCTGTCTCAACCCAGCCCCTGGAAACCACTCTTCTACCTTTTCTTTCTTAAGAGATCGAGATAGGAGATTATTACCTAGTGTTCTTTGTGATGATCAGATAACTCACAAGTTAGTTTTTTATTATGATCTTTAAAACTCTGGTGATGAAATGCTGTTCGCTCCAGACTTCATAATTTTACTGTTTTCAGAGTGAGGCCAACACAAGCTGTCACACTCCACATCAACTCTAATTGTATTACTTTCTTCTGGATTTGAACAATAAAAATAAACACTGGAAAAGATTACAAGGTGTATAAGGCTTTAGACACACTGGTGTTTTTGTGTGCTTTGTGTTCTTGATGTTACTTGACTGTGTGGTGCTATGGTGTTTTCATTTGGTTTGCTTTTTTTTTTTCCCCAATACAAAGTGTTTGTAATTTGAAAAGAAAATTAAGAGTAATAGGTTCTAACATGGTTTAGTCCCCAACCTTGCTCGATAAAATTCATCTGATAGGAATGACACTCGTTAAAACACAGGCAATCAGGCTTTTCTCTCTATCTTTAATCCAGATTAGAGCCTAAAACCATATTAACTGTGGGACGCATTGGTGTGATGTATTTTGGTGAGTACTGTTCTGGTAACAACCTGGCTCTTCATCTTATTTCTTACAGTTTATTCATGAGCCTGTCAGGAAATGTGCACATATGCGTACAGGCATATCCACAGGCATGCAGTGCTGTCTTGTATTTTTGAATATTGCCTTCATCATTATTGTTTTCCCCAAGACTGCACATTTTTCTATAATTTCTTTATTTTGAGTTCTTAGCTTCATACTGGATGCTACTGTGTAGTTAGTTCATAGTTTATAATGACAGGTGGTCCAGCAAAGAGCTCAGGCTTTCTCTCAAACAGACCTGGCTTTGAATCTTTTTTTGGAGACAGGGTTGCACTTTGTAGTTCAAGCTAACCTTGAGCTCACTGTGTCTCCCAGGTGAGCCTTGAACTCACAGCAATTCTTCAGCCTCTGCCTCCAGTCCTGGAACTGCAGGCTGGAGCCACCACACCTGGCACTGTGGTGTGTGGTACTGATTGCTGGTGGGCTTGCAACACCACACCCTGCGCGGGTGTGTGTGGTTTCTGAGGATCAAGCACAGGACCTTGCACTTGCTAGGCATGTGCTGGAACCACTGAGCTAAATCTCCAGGCTCTGGCTTTGAATCTTTTTTTTTTTTTTTTTTTTTTAAGACAAGGTTTCACTTTATAGTTCAGGCTGGCCCTGAGCTCGCTGTGTAGCCCAAGCGAGCCTTGAATTCACAGCAATCCTCCTGCCTCTACCTCCAAAGTGCTGGGATTACATATGTGAGCCACCACCCCCAGCATGGTGTGTGTGTGGTACTGATTGCTGGTGGGCATAAGTCACCATGCCCAGCATTGTAGTACATGGTTACTGGGGATAGAATTTAGGAACTTTTGTTTGCAAGGTAGGTGCCAGAACCACCGAACTACATCCTCAGCCCTTAATTTTTGCATAGTTAAAAATCCTTGTTCAGGCCTTGACCATTCACATATCTTTTATCTGTTCTTTTAGTTGTCACCACAGTTTTGGTTCAGGGTTTGTACTCTTGTGTCAGTACTGATAAGGTCTATTCTTAGCTAACTTCTTGTCTCCTTCATGTCTCTGTTAGGATTCATCATTGTCCCCTCCAGTATGTGTCAGAGCACTTTCCAAATATTTTGATTTAGATTCATGTTCTCTGGTACAGAGTATACTAGTGTTTGGCATGATATGATGTGAAAGTCTCAGGTTATCTCATCTGTAGCCTTTAATATGATATCAGTCACAGTTCCCAACAGAACCCTACATACTTCTTATGTAGGCTAATATATTAATATGGTGTTTGCCCTGAAGATATTTTGGGGTTGTATATCCTCCATAATACTCTTACAAGCAATATTAGTGTTAAGCCAGCTCTGGCTGTTAATGCAGCAGGAACAGCATTTACACTGTATGAACCTAGATGTATCCTAACATATACATAAGTATTCACGTATTTATATATGTATATATGTATGTGATACATGCATATGTGTATAAAATATGTATTTTTGTCAAAGGAGAACACTTTTTTTTTTTTTTAGGTTTTTGGAGACAGGGTCTCGCTTTGTGGTTCAGGCTGGCCCTCAGCTCAGCCTCCAACTCACATCACAATCCTCCTGCCTCTGCCTCCCGAGTGCTGGGATTACAGGCGTGAGCCACCACGCTCGGCACTGTGGTGTGTGGTACTGGTTGCTGCTGGGTGTGGGTCTCCACACCCAGTATTGTTATGTGGTTACCGGGGAATCGAACCCGGGTCCTTGCGCTTGCGAGACAGGCGCCGGAACCACTGAGCTAACTCCCCGGCCCCGGAGAACACTTTTAAGATGGGAATTGTAAGATGAATGAAAGATTAAATACTACTTTTAAGCAAAATAGATTTTGTACTATAACTTTTTACCCTCTATTTTTAGAATGGGTTCACAGTACTCAGCGTGCGTATTAATGGCTTACACTTTGCATATCATATTCAACTCCTTTGTAGCTTTCTCTTGGTTTTACACAATATTTTTTTAATTTAAAATTCATACTGTACACATATATTCACTTTCTAATGTGTTTTTAATGATTTATAAATGAAAAAAATTTAAATACATGTTTTTATATTTTTTGCCAGTTGACTCAGATTTTTATTTTTATTTATTTTATAGCAAAACACTTATTGGTACATTTTAGGCATGCATAATGATAACTCTTATTATAGGGAATTTGAACCTGTACACAATACAGCCCGCTTTTTTTCCTGCCCCCGTCTCCTTCACTCCCTGTTACAGAAGCTTTGTTTCCATTTTTTCCTTCTGCTCCTTTTTTATTGTCTCTTCCTTCTCTTTCCTCTTCCTCCTCTTCTGTTCCTCTTTCCATTTGAATCTTGTAGTCTTCCCGTTTGAATGCTTACTTCCTATTTTCCACTATCTGTTATACATTCCAGTCCTTATCTCCACTTTTAGTTTCTCACACCAGAGAAACAGTGTAGTATTTAAATGTGTGTGTCTGATTTATTTCACCTAAGAATATGGTCACAAGGTCCATCCATTTAGCTGTATATATCTGAAGCTCATCATTCTTTATGGCAGACTAGTATTCCATTATATATATTTTTTAAAACCCTCATATCTTCTTTATCCATTTATCTTTTGATGGACATTTGGGCTGTTTCCAACATTTAGCTATTATATACTGTGTTGCTATAAACATGGATGTACTGTCATTGTGTTATGATGCTTTTAATTCTTTCACGAAGTTACCAAGAAGAGGAGTAACTAAGGCAAATGTAACCTCTGGTTTTAGGTTTTTGAGAACTCTCCACACTGATTTTCACAGTGCTTGAACCAGTCTTCACTCCCGGAAACAGTGGAAAGGGTTCCTTTTTCCTCACAGCCCCTCCAGTGTTTGTTGTTGGTTGATTTCTTCACATTAGCCATTCTTTCTGGAGTGAGATGCAATGTCAGCATTGTTTCAGTTTGTATTTCTTGAATGACCAGAGGTGTGGAACAATTTTTCATAATATTTATTTGTTGTTTCTGTTTCTTCATCTTCCTCTGAGAAATGTCTGTTCATTTCAGATGGCCCATTTTTGGATTAATTC
>PVIR01034376.1:0-17086 GCA_004026965.1 Petromus typicus
CAGAGGAGGCAGAGGCAAGAGGATTGCCGTGAGTTCAAGAGTAGATAAAACTCTCGAAGACAAAAGCACAGGAAAGAATACTGAATGCATAAGAATAGCATCAAGAACCCATAAACGAGGTTGTATCAAATTAAAAAAGCGCCTGCACAGCAAAGGTAACAATAATGTGAAGAGACAACCTATAGAGCTGGGAGGGGGGTGTTGTAGGCTACAGAGGATTTGAAAAAACTCAAAAAAAAAAAAAAATCAGACCCTGTGGGGAGGCAATGTCTGACTGCAAGGGGAAAGGCACCTTTCTACATTGCTGGTGGGATTACAAGCTAGTACAACCATGCAACAGCCCCTAAGGAGAGTCCTCAGAAAACTAAGAACAGAAAATCCATTCACCCGAGCCATTCTCTCACCCATGTTTACAGCAGCACAACTCATAATAGCTAAATCTTGCAAACAGTCAACAAGGGGGGAGGGGAGGGGAAAAGAAGAGTAGCAAGATATATGATGTACAGGCCCTATGATGCATGTTATCATTATGTTTCTAAAATATATCAATTTAAAAAAAAAAATCAATAGGAAAGGAGATAAATCCCTGCAAATAGGAAGAGGATCTAGAGATGGGAAAGTAGAAGAAAAAACAAAGGGAAATAAAAGGAATTAAGTAAGATATGTAAAAACATATGCACTACTCCCTAGGACCAATGTAATCATTTACGTACTAATAGAAATAAAGCACAGAACTCCTCATAGCTACTCTAACAGAAGTAGGAGTACTATGTCACATATGAACCTGATAATATTCTTATAAGAGGGAGGAAATTATCTAAGATGTCTTTTCTAATTCCAGTAAAATTCTCAATTATTTAATTTCCAAATAAAATAAAAATGCTTCTAGCATACACTTGTGCGGAAACCCACAACACACCTCTGGGTCATGGGTACAGAATATACTTTTGGGTGGGTGGGTGGGGGGCTGGGTCTCCCTACAAAGTTCAGTCTGGCCTCGGACTCAATACGTAGCCTAGGATGGCCTCAGCCTCCCGAGTGCTGAGATTACAGGCATGTGCCAGCACCTACAGCCAAATGTAGAATATATTAACTCTGCTTTCTTTCTTCTTTATATGTTCTGTATCCCTAGTAAAAGTGCAGAAGGGTTATTTGAATATTTTTCTAAACCCCAGCATGGATTTAGGTTTCCCTCGGTTATACTGTGCAGTTCAAGAAGATAAAATCATGGCTGGTCTCAATCCCACAGAATAAAGAGGAATGCTGAAAACACAAAGACAGGACACACAGATGGACGGTTCCTGGGGCATGTGCCCGGTCTGCATATTCGCTACCTGTCCGACCACTCCAAAGTCCTCTCAAACAATCGCAAAAGCACACCACCTTTGGTGCCGAGGGTCAGACTCCCTGCCTCTCAGCTTAGAAATGAAATTCTGAGCTCAACACATTTACCGTAAATGCAGTCACTGAATTTTTCTCTCATTAGTGAGCAGTTTGCAAGGTCAACAGAGAGAAACTACTTGCCTGATGATAAACTCCCCGGATTCTATGCTGGACTCTGCAGAGATTAACGGAGACAGCACGTCACATCTCCTGAGGAAGATCCTGGTTTCTGCAGGGAACCAGGTGCCGGGTGAAGTTCCAGAACAAAGCCAGGGTGATACACTGAAGCACATAGGGTGTTGTAACCCCACAACTTCACCCTGCCAGTCCATGAGATTTCTAATTGGGAAAAATCCCAGACATGAAGAAAGCAAAGTCTACCTTAATTTTGTACAGGATTCTGACAGCCCTAGACTGGAAGAAATTTTCAGCATTGTTTTTGCTTTTTACGGAACCGCCGATCAAACCTAGGAGCGCTCTACCCCTGAGCAACATCCCCAGCGTCTTATACCTTTTTTCAAATTTCGAGACAGTCTTTGCTAATTTGCTCAGGCTGGTTTCAAACCTGCAGTCCTCCTGCCTCAGCCCTTCAGAGGGCTGGGATGACAGACCAGAGCCACTGACTACAGGCTTAGGATGACTTTTAACATCAACTGTCACTGTTAGAATGAATTAGGACGCTCTTACGTTTTTCTGTGAAAACCAGGTATGTGTGACATATTTCATTTCCCTTTGGAGATTTATGGATAGCCAAATTATCCTATGGGGTCTCCTCCATTTCGAATTTTGGACAATTGGGTTTACCTCCACATGAATGTGATGATTTCAAGCTGGATGCGGTGGTTCATGCCTGTAGCCCCAGAACTCTGGGAGGCTGAGGCAGGAGGGCTGCAAGTTGGAGTCTAATATGGATAACTTAGTGAGCCCCTATTCGAAATAAAAAGGGCTAGGTAGGTACAAGGACCCTGGGTTCAGTTCTCAGTACCAAGAAAAATAATGTTGATTTCATTCAGACTTATAGAGCCCCACACTGGGTCCTGTGAGTCTGAAACCAACCTCGTGTACGTCTTTTTTTTTTTTTAGGTTTTTTGAGACAGGGTCTTGCTTTATAGTTCAGGCTAGCGCTGAGCTCAGCTCAAACTCACATCACAGCAATCCTCCTGCCTCTGCCTCCTGGGTGCAGGGATTACAGGCGTGAGCAACCACGCCCGGCACTATGAAATGTGGTACTGATTGCTGCTGGGGTGAGTCTCCACAGCCAGTATTGTTATTGTTATGATCGATCCCGGGCCCTTGCGCTTGCAAGACAGGCGCTGGAACCACTGAGCTAAATCCCAGGCCCAACCTCGTATATTTCCTGAAGCCATTTAACCAATAGTCCTCAGAACAACTGACTCAAAATGCTCTCCCAAAAACATCAACTGAGCCTGAAGCCTGATAGTATCCTATCAGCTCTAAGTCACTAGCTTTCTCACCCTAAAAACATCCGCAATAACTCACCCTGGTCGGCGCTCCGAGAAGAATGTCGTAACAAGCACATTCAGATAACTGCCACAACAGGTGTATGGTTTTTACCCTAACATGAATCATACTTTCTACCTGACTTCCACACTAACTTTAGAAAATATCTTCACCTGTGACTCACCTTAGTAAAGCCAACAGCAATTTTTAACCTTGAGAATCTCTCTGCTCAATAGCATATGCTTTAAAAAAAAAAAAAACAGAGACAGACAGACAGACATGACTTGTGCTTGGTCTGATACCTCATCATCAGGCCCTGGAATCTCACTGTGTGTCCTCACCCAGGAGCTGAAAGATGATCAAAGTGCAGTGTTTGCCCTCTAGAGAGAGGGCAGCCCTGTACCTTTCCCTCATTTTCCCTGGGGGCAGGCAGTTGCTGGCCAAACAAGCCAATTGCACCCAGTACAAGATCACCTGAAAAGGAAGGAACTATCTAGTGCTGTCGGTAAAACTACCAGCTACTAAAACACCTCTGTTGTTATCAAACCTTTTCCAACAACAGTGCGAAGTTAGAAAAAAAAAATTTTTTTTCCCTGCAACTTTAGATGCTGACAAATCATGCTTAAAAATTTAAAGTGACTCAAAAATTCTAACTCACATTCTGAAGTTTTAAGGTTAATCACCATGAAGACTGTCTGAATTTCTAAGTCATATGTAATTCTGACATCTTTGTGCCTCAGTCTGTTGGAAGTTTTGTTTGCCTAGTTAAAACAGAAGTAACCTGGGCCGGGGAGTTAGCTCAGTGGTTCTGCCACCTGCTTTGCAAGTACAAGCTCTCCCGTTCAATCCTCGGGATTTCTGCCAGTTCAAGGTTGAGTTCAGGACCAGCTTGAATTACAAAGTGAGACCCTGTCTCAAAAAAAAAAAAAAAAAAAAAACAACAACAAACAAACAAAAAACGCAATAATAATTCCTTCCCCCAAATCTAAACACTTCCCACAAAGTAGAATGGCATAGGGTAAGCACTCCCTTTCCCAAAGGGCGGTATAGGAAGATATGAATCAGATGAGACAAAAGCTCCCCAGAGCAAACATCAAGTCTTCTAGTAACGTGTCTGGCATCCAGAGCACGTGGTAGTCAGGGTAAGTTCCCAAGGGTCTGGGCAGTCCTACTGCACTGACCTTGCCAGCTGAAGTCCATTTGGCTTCTCTCTTGGATTGGCCCCACTCTTGGGCTGCGATCCCTCCAGAAGATGCTCCGCATTCCTGGCATCTCTGAGTTCTTGGCATCTCCACTGCGCCTTTGGCTTCAATCCCATAGTTTCAGGCACTGTCTTCTCAGGGTAATGCTGCCTGGCCTCCCAGACCTTCCTCTGAAATCTGGTTGGAAGCCTTCCTGACCCCACAACTTCTGTACTCTCCCTGCTGGACCTGGATGACGCCAAGGTCAGCTGCACCTTCAACACTTGCAGCCCAGCCCATTTCGACCCTGGCTGCAGCAGCCTCTGGGTGCCTGCACTGCTGAGGACAGTCAAGTGAATTCTGAGTAACCCATTGCCCAGGAGACCATGTTCAAGACCTCTCTTTTCAAAAACAATGTTTCAACTGTGATGAGTGAAAACTTGCTCATTCCTGACATGCTCTCAAGTCACCTTTCTCCTCAACATTATAGAGAAATGGGCCAGGCTTTTTAGTTCACTGGTTCCAGTGCCTACTTTGCAAGCACAAGGGCCTAGGTTCAATCCCAGGTAACCATATACAACAATGTCGGGTGTAGTGACTCATGCCCACCAGCAGTCAGTACCATACAACACACACCAGATGCTTGTAATCCCAGCACTCGGGAGGTAGAGGCAGGAAGATTGCTGTGGGTTCGAGGCTTGCCTAGGCTAGAGAGTGAGCTCAAGGCCAGCCTGAACTACAGAAAGTAAGACCCTGTCTTATAAAAAAAGAAAGAAAAAAGTGGGCCAGGGATAGTGGATATAGCCCAGTGGTTCCGGTGCCTGTCCTGCAAGCGCAAGGGCCCAGGTTCAATCCCCAGTAACCACATAACAATACTGAGCATGGAGACTCATGCCCAGCAGCAATCAGTACCACATACCACAGTGCCGGGCGTGGTGGCTCACGCCTGTCATCCCAGCACTCGGGAGGCAGAGGCAGGAGGATTGCTGTGATGTGAGTTGGAGGCTGAGCTCTGGGCCAGCCTAAAATACAAAGTGAGACCCAGTCTCAAAAAACCTAAAAAAGAAAGAAAAAAGAAAAAAAAATGAAATTTCCAGGAGACTAAAATGCTCTGCCAGGATCAATAAGCCTCCTGAGCAGGAAGCTCCTAATTTATTTTCCTGCTGATACACACGCTCTCTCTTTCACACACACATACAAGTCCTCCTTACGGTACCAGAAATACAGCTTGAGCACTGCTTATCCAAAAATAAATAAATTTAGGAAATGTCCTGTTTCCTGGGGGCTGGGCAGAGCATCCTGACTCTCTAGTTCCTAAGAATGTACTTCACGGGGCTGAATCTTTCTCAGCCTGGCTCATAGACACAGGAAGAGAGAAGGGAAGTTACGAGGCCACTGTCTCCAAAGTGCTCACTCATTAATTTTCTCATTTCCAGTTGAGTTTATGGGAACAAAACGCCGCATGCGCACGAGTCTCGACGTGTTAGAAGTTAAACATCTCAGGTTGCCACGGGATTATGGGCTCACCCACTACTTCCTCGAAGCAAGAACTCAGGAACAAAATGAGCCGGGGACTCTCCAAGGAGAGTTATGGGTCCCTCACACCTGGAAAGGAAGCTAGTTTTAAACACACTCCCCCCAGCGCCTGCGGTGTGGCTCGGTGGTGGAGCTGTGCCTATTTCTATGCACGAGGCCCTGGGTTCCATCCGCAGCACTACAATTCTGAACAGGTGGAAAAAGGGCAATCTTTGTTACTCAGCTTCTGCTAGTTACCTGTGTTTCTTTAACCCTGAACCACAGCACCTCTTTTAACAAATGACTTTTCTAGCTCGAGACCTTAAAAGCTATTCCAAGCACACATTATTCCATAACTTTTATATTTTGTTTTGCAGGAAATTTTTCCAAAGCTTTCTTTCCAAGAATCATGTGGTTTCATCAAGTGAAATCCGTCGTAACTTATTACATCTGAGAATGAAATATTTCATTCAAACTCAATGCCAGGCGTGGTGGCTCACACCTGTAATCCCAGCACTTGGGGAGGCAGAGGTAGGAGGATTGCTGTGAGTTCTAGGCTCACCTGGGCTACCATGTGAACTCAGGGCCAGCCAGAACTACAGAAATCGAGACCCTGTCTCAAAAAAATAAAAACCACTCAAACTCCTTTACTCATAGCCACCACGTTCTGTCCAGTCCTGAAAATATCTGGGTCCCTAGGAACAGACAGCAGGCTCCATTAATCTGGCTTGGGGCGTCCCTCCTGCCACTCCAGGTACTGACAAGTAATTCCCAAGCCTACCAGGACTTAGCCCAGCCAAGACCCTGCTCGGTTCAAAAGGGCAGAATTCCTGTGCGCTGGGATCACAGAAGCACAGCAGGGCTATTGATCTGCTCACACTCGCATTCCAATACATGGAAAGCTTTCCCAGCTTTCCCCCATTGTTCCTGGCTTGGAACTCTGAGAATTAGCTAAGAAAAGTTTTAGGCAATTATTTTTGTCCAAATGCATGCTTGCTTGGGAGGGAAGAGGGAAGGAGAGAAACCAACGGAAAGGAAAAATCTACGGAAGATTTCTAGATCTCTGTGTCACCATTTACACACTCTCCTGGTAAGACATCAATGATCTTTTCATTTTTAAACTGCTGTTTAAACTAAAAGGTAAGCCCAGAATGTAAGCGAACTCCACTCACTTACAGCCTAAACATCGGGTCTGGAGCGGTGGGTCACAGGTTGGGCACAGCGCTTACCTAGCAGGCAGGAGGCCCCACAAAAGAAAAACTTAAATCACATTTCCTCCATTTAAATATGGAACATAACGTCAGATTCTACTGCCAAAAACAGAACAATGCGAAAAACCTGAATGATTCTGTGCCGATCCTGCCTCTTCCTGGGAAAAGTAACTAAAAGAAACTGCGCATCACACAATTTTACACCAGTTAAAGGCATTACAAAGTGAGGGCTGGGCTCTTGCCGTGACAATTCGAGGCAGCCTTGCCATTAGGAATCACAAGAAACCTGAGACTAAAACTTAGAGAAGAATTATTTGCTCAGATAGCTTTTTCTCTGGAGTCCGAGTAATCTGGCAGCGATACATTACCAGAATCATGACTGATCTTTGGGAGAAATGTCACTGATCTCTGCAAGATCAGGAAGTCGGTCCAGTGGGTAAGTGGCAATTTCTAATGATTCATACTTATATTAGGCTAAAAGACGCAGGGCAGAATAACAGGGACAGAGCTGAGTTTAAGTGCTAAACACAGCACTGTTTAACATTCACGGTCTCTTTCAAATGGTTAGAAAGTTTTATTTGTTCTGATTTAAGCACGTAGGTCTTCTCAACGCATGGTCTGTAATCCCTAAAACAGTGAAGGCCTAACAAAGTAGCCTCCAGACTGGGGAGACAGCTCAGCAGAAAAGCACTTGCCCAACAAGTGCAAGATCCACAATTCCATTCCTAGCAGGGGAAGGATCAAAAAAAAGACACCATTCATACATAGCCCTTGAGGAGGCAGATAACTTCTCCTCCACCCAACCCACCTGGAATCACAATTGACATTCCCACTAGGAATGGTAGGTTTCTTCTTTCTTCCCCTCCCCTTTTAAAGTGTGTCTGTTTGTCACACAGTCCTGATTAGCCTTGAACTTGCTAATGTAACCCAAACTGGCCTCAAACATGTGACCCTCCTGCCCCTATCCTGGAGTACTTGGATCTACAGTACCACGCCCAGGTTGTTTATCATTTTAAAAAATGGAAATAAGGGTCAGGGATCTAGCTCAGTGGTTCCGGCGTCCGCCCTGCAAGGACAAGGTTCCAAGTTTGATCCCCAGTAACCACATACCACAGTGCCAAGAGTGGTGGCTCATGCCTGTAATCCCAGCACTCAGGAGACAGAGGCAGGAGGATTGCTGTGAGTTCAAGGCTCACCTGGGCTACATAGTGAGTTCGGGGCCAGCCTGAACTACACAAAAAGTCGAGACCCTATAATAATTATATATTATTACTATAATAATAAAAGGAAAATAAGACTCTTATCTTCCCTTCCACAAAAGTCCAACCCACACTTCCGTATGTGTTGGTGGTATTGTCACTACAACACATGTTCTTATAAAAAAGGAGGAAATGTAAATCAGAGTGGCACAAATGTTTTAGCCAGATAACTCTTCCGTAATAATTCTTATTGTCAAACGACGTCTTTCCCAACAAATTGCTTCCTTCCACACGGAAGCTGTCAGGATGGGCTTGCCCCTCTTTCGATTCAGGGAGGCTCCAGGCACTGGGGAGGCCAGCTCAGCCCTCGCCCCAGGCCCTTGGGCACACCTGCCTTTCCACCTCAACCCAGCTTCAGCCCTGGCTCCAGTGGGCCAGAGAGATGCAGAGGGTCGCAGCACCCACAGTCACACCTCAGGCAGCTCCTCCAGCATCCCCTGCCCAGCTGCTGGGCACGTGTACCATGCCTTGCAGGTAATACTAGCTTCCTGGACTTTTCCCAGTCACTATCAGTAGCCCAAAGCTTCCAGTTCCTCCTGAAGTGCTATGCTCACCTGCTTTCCTGATGCCAGAGCGATCCCTGCTATGACCCCCTTCCTGAAAGGCAGTCAGGCTGTGGCTCCCACTGCTCTCGGAACACAGCCCTGGCTCCTGTCCACCACAGCCATCAACCACAGAGTCCTATTGCCTTCCCTGCAGGGGCGAGGTCCCTTAACACACTGCCAACTTACTCCCCAGGCCTGTCTGTCCATCCATCCATAGGTTGATCCACAGCAAACACAAATCAGCACACACACTGAGCTTGAGGCAGTGTCCCTCTAAAACACAGGACACCAGGCCACCCAGGAAGAGCCGCAGGGTGGGACTGAGCAGGGCACTGTAGACAGAGAGTAAGGAAGGCTGAACACCTCAGCCCAGTTCCTTTCTGTTTTTGTAAATTAACAGCTTTCCTAGGGTGGCTGCAGGTATAGCTCAGCGACAGAGTCCTGGCCCAGCAGCAGCAAAGCCCTGGGCTCTATCCCCAGCACCATGAAATAAATAAACAACCGCTTTCTCGAAATGTGACTCCCAGACCCTAAAATTCCCTTTCAAAGTCCGCAGCCCAGCGGCTTTCTGAGCCGTGCACCACTGCCAAATCCAGATTTTGATCCCTCCCCAATGACCTACACCCATCAGCAGCCCCCCCATCTTCTCCCTGCCCCGAGCAACGACCAACTCACTCAGTCTCTATGCAGCTCCAGTTCAGTTCCTGGGGCAGGGATGGAATCAAACACCATTTCTCCACCCATTTCATCTCAGATGTTAAACCCAAGCTAGCAAACCTGTCATAGGGGAAGCAACGGTGATTATAACCAAAGAGGGTTAATTAAAATTCCAGAAACTCCTGGGCTCCAGGCTCCACATTTAATATTACCAGAAAAGTGGTAAATCCACCTTCCTGGACAAGGTGTTCCAGGCCGAGTGCACACACGGCAGCTCCCACACCAGTTTCCCACATTCACCCCCTCCTTGTAAAACACCCCCCTGACGTCAATAGTCTAAAAAGGTTCCCAACATCTCCCCTTTGCCCCTGCTGATGCAGGGAGCTGATGCTTCAGAGACTGCTTCTAAAAGTGTACACGGTGTACAACAGTATCCAGGCCTGCTGCTGAAATTCAGATTCCTGGGCCCCGATCACCACGACTCCATCGTTCCACACACTTAATTATTCTAATGCAAATGGTACGCGGGACGCAGCTCTCTGGAGCTGGCACCAACACCAAGATCCCTGGGAAGATTTCCAACCCACCGTGTTTGGGGTTCAGCGGGTCTAGAGTGGGTACGAGGAATTCTCATCCTAACCAGTGACTGGTGCCGAGCTGGCTGGAAACCACACTTTGAAAGCACTGTTTCCTGGAGGTGGTAACCCCCAGCTAGCACGTCAAATCCTGCCCGTGCCTGCCTTGGACTGGCACTTGGCCTGTGAGATCACATACCGTCTGTAGCAGCGTCTGGGTTCCAGGGGTGATCTGCCTCCAAACCCCAAGCTTATTTCCTCTCTGGCTGTTCAGGGAAAATGCGTGAGACCTCTAAGAAGGACCACCGAGTATTAGAAGGGTCACGAGCAAGTCCATCATCAGGCTGAGACTGCGGGTACTTCATCCTGAGTTTTGTAATTTTATAAAATCCCGAAGATTTCTTTTTAAACTTTAAAAACTTATCTGAAAGAAAGACTGTGCTAGCCAGGTGCAGAATCAGATGTGAGTTTAGCCTGGGCAACTTAGGGAGACCTTGTCTCAAAATAAAAAATAAAAGGGTTATTCCTTTGCACCAAAAACCGAGAGAGACAGACAGACAGACAGACAAAGAAAGAAAAAGGAAGGAAGGCAGGCAGGCTGTATTTTGAATGAAGGAAGAGTTAGGCACTGTTGTGTTCAGAGACTAAGGGCGGGGCCCACATTCTCCAGCCCTCCCCATCTGACCTCCAGCAGGACACTGGGGCCTGGGTGTTCAACTATAAATATAAACAACCTCAAGCCAAACCCCAGCCTTGTTATAAGATCAAGAGCCAAAGGCAAAATGAAAATGCTAGCAATGAAAACTCCAGAGAACTCTAGAATCGGCCATGCACCCCAAATCCGAAAGGTTTCAGCTGACTGAGGACTGCCCTCGAGAGCAGGCACACGAGAGAGAGCTAGAAACCACCATCTTGGGGGAAGGCTCAAGTTTTCACTTGAAGCTGAGCTGTTGCTGGGGAGAAGGCGCTGTGAGAGGGCGCGGGGCGGCTCAGTTCCCACAAGAAGGTACCTCACTAAGACACCATCGCTAACCCTTGGTCCACAGAGGGACCCTGTCCTGGAGCCACCCAGCGGAGCATGAGCACGCAAGAACAAAGGTGGTGAGACACTGCCACAGAGGGGGAGGTGGGTTTGTCTTCTGACAGCTCTTCCTCCCCCAGGGGGCCATGCTCGTGGGCAGCGCTGGCAGGGCCCAAAGCGCAGGGCACAGCCACCTACACAGAGGGGCTGAATCCCCCTTCACCAGCAAAGTGCAGAACCCATCTGCCCACCTCACAAAGATGGTAAAGGTCCTGGGGAGCTTTGGGAAGGCTGAGCAACCATCCCAAGGGTGCTGCTGGTGAGCAGGACACATCCCGGGGTCCCTGAGGGACCCAAGGAGACGCAGACCACATCTGTCCCAGCAGGTGCCCACCGCGTCAACTCTGCGATGCTTGTTTTAGTTTTCTTGAGACAGGGTCTCACTTTGTAGTTCAGGCTGGCCTTGAACTCACGATGTAGCCCAGGCTAGCCTAGAACTCAGCAACCCTACTGCTGCTGCCTCTCCACAGTGCTGGGATTGCAGGCGTGAGCCATCACATGCGGCGAAAACCGCAGTTTTAATTCTGAGAAAATGGCAGGGAAGCCAGGAAGAACAGCCTCCGTTTCGGGACTCATCGGCAGTGCTTTGTCCCCTGGGCTCACAGAGTCAGGGGCACTATTCCTAGGCCATGGGCGCAAGCTTGAAATACCACAGAAGCAAACCACGTGTCTACACGCGGGCTAGAAAGTGAACATTTGCAGCAGTACCACTCGTGCAGCCATAAGGTAGAGAATGGATAAGCAAAGTGTATCCCGCTATATTTAGGACACATTCTGCGTTTAAAAGACTGATACAGGGTCAGAGATTTAGCTCAGTGGTTCAGTACTGGGCCTGGGGCTCACGCCTGTAATGTCAGCACTCAGGAGACAGAGGCAAGAGGATTGCTGTGAGTTCAAGGCTGAGCTCAGGGCCAGCCTGAACTACAAAGTGAGACCCTGTCTCAAAAATAAAAAAAGACCAATACAAAAACTTTACGCCTGGTGGAAGCAACCCAATACAAAAGACCACATACCATGACTCTATGCTGCACGATATCCAAAACAGGCAAATCCATGCATAGTTAAAATAAAATAAAAACGGCTGTGTCTGGGCTAGGGATGTAGCTCAGTGGTTCCGGCGCCTGCTTTGCAAGTGCGAGGGCCTGGGTTCAGTCCCCAGTAACCACATACAACAATGCCGGGCGTGGAGACTCACCCACCAGCAATCAGAACCACATACCACAGTGCTATGCAAGGTGGTTCGTGCCTGTAATCCCAGCACTTGGGAGGCAGAGGCAGAAGGATTGCTGTGAGTTCAAGGCTGAGCTCAGGACCAGGCTGAACTACAAAAAGCAAGACCCTGTGTCAAAAAAAAAAAAAAAAAAAAAAAAAAAAAGGCTGTCAAAAGCTGGAGAGAGGAGAGAGGGAGGGAAGGGTGGACCAATGGGGGCTCCGCATTTCCTTATGCGATGATGAACATGTCTTGGTGCTATAGTGATGGTGCTACAAGTCTGGGGATGAAAAACTCACTGAACCGCACCCACCACGGTATCCCAGGCCTATAGTTCCAGGTACCCGGAAGGTTGAGGCACCCCATGCTTATCCGTGATCAGTCACAAGGGGTAAAACCTTCTCAAGGGCCTGAACTCAGACTGGCTAGAGCGACTCGTTTTGCTGCGGTGCCGGAAATGGAAGCCATGGGCTTGCGCACGCTAGGTAGGTGCCCACAGCCCAGGCAGCTCCCCCACTCACCAGCTGTGATCCCCAGGATCGGAAGCACGTGCCCCCATCTCTCTAAAGACGCATAAAACTCGTTGGTGCAAACATACATAACGGTCACATACTAGGACAGATAAGACACTGAAGATTAAGGCATCATCATCACAAAACATTTTCTCACCTCCACGTGCAAAGCCCTGGGTTTGAAACCCAGTAATGCAAACAGCAAACAATTTCTCAGACCAGAGTTTACCCTCTGAAAATGAAACCGTTTCACGAGTCCCGGGCCATGGCTGTTGCTGTAGATGAAGACAGCAGCCCTACTCTGAGGCCAGCAGGTCTGCTATAAACCAAGGTGTGCTTGCTGGTGGCCTCGGGCTGTACCTCTGGGGCCTGTAAAGGACAGAAACATCTCTCGCCATTCCGGAAGCCGGAAGTCCCAGCTCCACGTGGAAACACGCTGAGGTTCCACTTCTTGCCACGTTCCTGCTGCGTCCTCACACAGGAAGGGCAGGAAGCTCTCTGGAGACACTTTTATCAAGACACTAATAATAGAGGGATGAGGGCTCCATCCCATAACCATATAATGCCCAAGGCCCCTCCCGCCTGGTACGATCACCTTGAGTATGGAGGTTTCAACCTAAGAACTTCAGGGTGGACAGGAACATCCAGAACTTAACCATCATGTAAACTTATAAACCTACCCCAAAAGGCTGGGGGTGTAGCTCACCGATGGAGCACACTCCTAACACGCGCAGAGGTTCAACCTTCATCAACGTAAAAGAAAGAAAAAAAAAAAAAAAAAACAACTATGCAAGAACCGCTGTGTCCTTCACACGAAATTAACCAGTCACAAGCATGTTGCAGAGACTCAACAGACGAAATGTGAATTCTAGCCGAACAACTTCCGCGTCGCACGATTTGTTGACCCAGGTAGAACTCAGCTCCCAGTGCCGAGGACTTCGCAGCACAACATCTAGCTGTTAACGTGTAAAGTCTGACTACTGACACCTCCTTAGGGACCCAGTGTCCTTATCCACCATGCTCATCAGACACAGGCTGCACCGGCCAGCAGGGATAACAGAGACACCTGTCGTCAGAAGTCAGTCCCGATGAGATCGCTCCAACTTGCCGCGGCCTGTCTGAGGCTGCCCAGGGATCCAGTGCCAGCAGGTGACAAATGGCAAATGATTCTATACTGGTGACCGCAGAGTTTTACCAGGTCATTTCCGGCACTGGATGCAAAGAACTGAAACTACTCACACCTAAGGCTGCAAAGCGGTTTACTACAGTGCTACCAGGGGCCTAAGGATGAACATTTATCCAAAACAGTTGAGAATGAGCCAGAAACAGACACTGTGAGAAAGATGACTCTATAGATACTGTGACTAGCACTCATCTCTGGCACCCGACCTGTTGGCACACCAGGCCAGCCACACAGCAGACCTTTCCATCCCCTGACCATACATATTTGCTCAAAACCCATAGTCCTGGGGGCTGGGGATATAGCTCAGTGGTTCTGGCTCCTGTCTTGCAAGTACAAGGGCCCGGGTTCGATCCCCGGTAACCACATAACAATACTGGGCGTGGAGACTCACACCCAACAGCAACCAGTACCACATTCCACAGTGTCGGGCGTGGTGGCTCACACCTGTAATCCCAGCACTTGAGAGGCAGAGGCAGGAGGATTGCTGTGATGCGAGTTGGAGGCTGAGCTCAGGGTCAGCCTGAAATACAAAGTGAGACCCTGTCTCACAAAACCTTAAAAAAATTCACTTAATTAACCCACTGCAGTCAAAATATGATCAACTTAACACATAATGAGCATAAAGATATACATCGCACCTTTTGCACTTCTATCTACTTCTCATGTCCAACGCATATCTTTAGCTCCCAGCAATCTCAGTGTGGGCAAGCAGAAAGTGCAAGCACTTAAGGATGACAGATAGTCATCACGTCAGGCATACAGAGCCTTTCACATCCAGCGAAAAGGTTCTCAGAGGAGTGATCAGCAAACGCAGAAGGGAACCAAGCAAGTCATAAAACAAGGGCCCTTCAACACCCATGTAAAACACCTAGGTACCAAAGGACGTGGGAATCCACTGGCCATGAAGATTAAGAGGAGACAGAAATCAAGGATGGCATCTACACTTGGGGATAAAGCTAAGGTCCAGGCTAGAGAACAGACAACAGAGGAACGATTTCCAGACGGGCCTCGGGGCACACTCTGATCACCTCAGACAGCACGCTGGAGGCCGAGGCAAGAGGGTCACAAGTTAGGGCAATTTAGCAAAGCAAATTGATAATCAAGTCCAAAAGCACTACATTCATCCTAGGTGCTGAGGTGGGGGAAAAAAAAAACATCTCCACTGGGATAATGCCGCATTTGAAGGGCCTGATTGCAGTAAAACACCACCCTCCTCTTTGGACATACTCTGCAGGGAGTTTCTGAGATTGAGACATGCTGATTCGAATTATCTGCATTTTATTTCAAGAATGTGGCTAAGACATCCTAACCAGAGAGGAAAGATCTTGGAGAGAAATCAACACTCCAGAGATGCAAAGGAAACAGGCTTCAGGTAAAAGTCACTGTAAAAACAGTTCGAAAGAGGGTCGGGGATTTGGCTCGGTGGTTCCAGCGCCTGTCTTGCAAGCGCAAGGACCCGGGTTAGATCCCTGGTAACCACATCCCATACTGGTTGTGGAGACTCACGCCCAGCAGCAATCAGTACCACATACCACAGTGCCGGGCATGGTGTGGTGGCTCACGCCTGTCATCCCAGCACTCGGGAGGCAGAGGCAGGAGGATTGCTGTGATGTGAGTTGGAGGCTGAGCTCAGGGCCAGCATGAACTACAAAGCGAGACCTGCCCCCCCCCAAAAAAAAACACTCCGAAAGAGACCCGTTTAGGTGTGAATGAAACACCTTTTTCAGAGCTGCAATTACAGCACGGTAATGTGAGAATTAAAGTCTGTAAAAACAGAGCAGCTTCCTGCCTGGGGCACTTGGAAGAACATCCCCAGGAAGTAGCAGGGAAGGCAAAAACTTTCTTTGAGGCTTCGATTTCCCAACTATGCAGAGCGCTATGAGATTTTAATGACTTTTCCCCAAGACACTAGCCATGGGGGGGTGGGGGTGGCGACAACACCCACAGAGCCCCCATCCCCCGTCATATAAACCCTAAATGGGCTCAGCCGTGTAAAACCTCTCTCATTAAATCAACACAAAATAAATTCCTCCAGACCAGAAGCAACTCAATCTTTTCAAGTCCAGATGTTTTCTTTCCAAACTTTAAATTCAGGATTCACAGCCTCTAAAACATAACAAAAGCGGTAAGAAAAGCTGTGTGCTCATCCCACCCTTGAGCTACATCTCCAGCCTCATTTCTTAATATCTTAAAAATCATAAACAAAATTAAACTTCTTTTATCACCCGATTACAAGGTCTGTACACAATGCAAGTCTTCAGAGAATTATCTTCAAGTAGTTCATAATGAGGCCTACATGTTCAAAGCTAAGAATTCCATGAGGACGGGGTGGATCAATATACTTACCCTTTTCCACATGTAAGATGATTATGTTTGAGCTACTGTTTAATGACGTCCTTTATTTTCACTTTTTCAACATTTTTAATGTTTATTTTTCCGATTAGAAAAAATAGCACACGAAATACATACAACTTTACAAGCATATGTACAATTAGCACAGATAAATATCACTGCATTTACAAATGTATGAACAAGGTACAATTAACAAAAAAAGAGGCAGAGTTTCATCAGCTTCCAGATCGGCACACCATAGGCAAAAAAAAAAAAAAAAAAAAAAATTATCTTTATGGCTTCTGCCAGACCAGGGACAGTTTCCACTCTAAGGAAATGGACCTCTAGTTGTCCCTCTCTCCTGCATGCACTCTCTGGATCCTAACTCCTCTACCAAGGAATGCTCTCTTTCTTCCTCAGCACCAGCCCCACCCGCCCCACCCTCCTCCCAAGGCTGGAGGCGCTTGGCTCTAGTACAGAGCCAATATGCAGCTCTCGTCTCTGCACTGGTCTCAGATGCCTAAAGGATATTCCTCCAGGGAAGAAAAAAAAAATGGCCATCCAGGATTATAATTAATCTAAGCAAAGCAGCTCTGCTAATGACAACTTAATGTGCAACCCCCCTAGGCGACAAGTTCCATGCTTGGACCTAAGTGGTTAACGGGACTGAACTACCAGGAAGAAAAAGGTCGCCCACCCACCTCTGCCTCTGGTCCAAGTAGCCCTTCCTGAGGGCTAATTATCTATGTGGGTGCTCTCTCAGCCTCCCACCCTCCCATCCTCTCCAGGATGCCCAGGTAATCTGTTACAGGGAGGAGAACTAGAAACAAAACAGTGAAAATTAAATTATCAGGGGCCAGGGACTTAGCTCAGTGGTTCTGGCGCCTGTCTTGCAAGCGCAAGGGCCCGGTTTGAGGTAACCACATATAATATTGGGCATGGAGACTCAGCCCAGCAGCAATCAGTACCACATACCACAGTG